>OZ005653.1:218939038-219186538 GCA_963930645.1 Salticus scenicus | reverse complement strand
AAATATTCTTTCTAGTAGCATCTAAAATTGTTATAATATATCTTATTATTAAGAATTTTGAAAATAAAAAGGTAAAAATATTTTTTTTTAAAGTTTTAAGCTGCAACAGAATTATTTAAAAGTAAAATAAATATTGTTGTAGTTTATGTTTATGGAAGTGCAGGAAAAGAAATAAATCTTGAAAATGTTAGTCTTTCTTTTATTATTTAATAACCTTTAGTTAAAACAGTCATGTATGCATAAACATGACAACGGATACAATAAAGAAAAGCCGACAGGACTTAGAATGTTTATTTGTGTCAGTATCAGAGATAATTATAAAAAGGATAAATGTAGATTCGAAAAATCAAGCTTCTCCTGAAATGCTCCACACGATGTCAATACTACATTGAAATTATTAATATAAGTTTTAATTACGTGAGAAGTAAGTTAATTACCCGCAATTACATCCTAATTTCCAAATTCAGGTAAATCTATAAATCGACAATTCATTTACTAGAATCCAATAGAATTAAGGGTTTAAGAATATTGAAATGTAGTAATTTTCCGCTAAGTTAAATTTCTTTTATTCTGAAATTTCCTCAAATTAACAATGCCATCGTCTAAGGATACATATATGCTGTTTTAAAAATAGAAATGTAGATGCTGAATGAATCGGCTTTATAAAATCTAAAAAAAAAAAAAAAAAAAAAAGTAAAGAGTTACAATAAACAAAATTATTTATGATATCATTTAAACACTGTAGAATTCGTTGTTATATAACAGATATATTTTCTAGAAAAGTGAATTTCTGTGGTTATTTCGTGTTTGATAATTAATAGTATTAATATTAGTTTTATTACAACAAATATTTGAACGCTTTAAAAGTATATAAAAGTGTTTATGACAATGTGCAACTGCCATTGTCAATATACATTGCAACTGACATTGTTATATATGTATATATATATATATATATATACCTTTTTTTTTCAAGAAAAGTGAATTTCTATGGTTATTTTATGTTTGACAATTAATAGTAACATTATTTTTATTATTTAAAATATTTAAAAATATATATTTAAAAAGTTACAAATGAAATTATGACAATGTTATACACTATAGCTGTCATTTATATATAAAAGTATATATTTTCGAGAAAAACGAATTTCAATGGTTATTTTTGTTTAACAGTTAACAGTAATATTATTTTTATTACAAGAAATATGTAAAATATTTATAGCATGTATAAAAATATTATATATAAGTAAAATTATACCTGATAATATTTAAACACTGTAACTGTCATTTTAAGGTAAAAAGATATTATTTCAAGAAAAAGGAATTTATATGGTTATTTATTTATTTATTTATTTTGACAGCTAATTGTAATGTAATTTTTAATTATAAGAAATATTTGAAATCTTTAAAACATACATAAAAAGTTTTAAATAATGCTATTCATGACAATATTTAAACACTTCAACTGTCATTGTTAATATAAAGAGATAAATTTTCAAGAAAAAGGAATATCTATGCTTAGTTTATATTTCACAGTTAATAGCAATATTATATTTATTAAAAAATTATTTTCAAATTCGCCAAACTTAAATGAAATAACTCTTTTAAAATTCAATTAAACTCAATAAACATTCATTTATTTATTATTATTTTTTGAAGAAAAATGTTTATTATATATTAAATTTTATTTTAATCATTCATAAATAATAATTGTTATTATTTTTAATGAAAAACAATTGTAAAATCTTCTTCCGGAAAAAAAAAATTATCCAAGTAAATTAAAGCAGCACAAATAAAAAATAAAAGGAATGAATTAAAATTAATAAATGAGTATTTTGTTTGATGATTTTTTTTAACTAACAGTTAAAGCATAAAAGAAAAAAAAATAATGGTTTTCAATAACTATTTTATAACATTAATAATTAAAAAGAAATGTTTCAGAAACTATTTTTTTAATTATTGAATTACTTACAGCTAACAAATATTTTCCCCCTTTTTTTGCATTCATATAATTATTTAAACATTTGAACTAACGAAGTTCATTATAAATAAAATTCTAAATCACAATAATAAATGATGTATTATTGTTTTATCACTATTATTATTATTTTTACATACATGCTTTAGTTTCGAAATCAGTTTTAATTTAGGAATTAAATACGATAAAAAGCAAATAATGTTGCCTAATATTTCTGTTATTAAATGAATTTTAAGATTATTGGAAAATTATTTTCTTCATAACTTTTAACGCAACTGTTTTTATTAATATTGCTATATTCGCGAAATAATTTCAGAAATCCAATAAAAAATGAATTGTATTTTGAAACTATCTTTCAGTACATTTTTAGTTGGATATTTTTTTCATTTTGTAGATTTATCCAATAAATAACTAAAACCTTCAGGATAAAGATAAATTTTATTTTTTTATTTTCTACTTAGTGTTTAATGCAATCCAATACTTTCACTTTTATTGGATACCACAAACTTTTGAACACAGCAGAACTTCTAATTTTCATTCAAAAATTTTATCTTTAGATAATATTTTCCAAAACAAAATGATATTTGTTTTCTTATGAATAGGAACTATAAAAACTAAATAATATTATTAATAATAATATTAATAACTGCAATAATTTCGATAATATTTCTTTTAAATATAGCAAAAATAAAAAATAAAATTTTGTTACCTTTTAAGCAGAAAAATACTTAAATGTAGAAAAAAAAATTCAACATAAATAACTCCAAAAGGAATAAAGAAATTGTAGACAGCTGTTTCAGTAGCATTCAACATACCGTCATCAGTACATACAGAAAGGAAAGGCAAGTAATCCTAAATATAAGAAAGGAACAGATTCTACAGCTGTCTATCAAACAATAGAATTGAGCTGAAAGTGGGGGTATAGACTATAAAAAACTGTAAAACAATAGTGAATGTAATGAAAATTTTTCAACAGACAGACAGATAGAACACAGACAAATCAAAATTAATAATGTTTTTGAGATTCTTATGGAAGTAAAGGTTACTTTATGACGTAAAAATAATCCACTGCTCTAATCTTTATGAAAACAGATTTGAAAAACAAATAGTTCCAGATTTCTAAGAATTACTTAGCTGAGATTAAATATGAAATTCTGAATTAAGAATGGATCATTCCCACTATATTACAGCTTTGTATTAAAGGATTTGTAATATTACTAGAAAAATCTGATGATTGGAATATGAAATACGTAATATAAGTATTACCAAATTAGTTGAGTGAAGGCAAGCGATATGACTACAACACCATTACGCAGAAATAACGTGGCAATAGAGGGAATTTTAAACGACTAAAAATCTATGGATAAAATGGGTCGAAATGGGTTGAAAAAAAATTCTAAACCACTTAGCAGCTAGAAGAAGCAATACGTAAAGTTTATTTCCACTAAAATTCCTAGAACGTATTAAAAAACTGATTTAATCTTAGTCGTTCGGTCGCTGTAAGATTTTACATAATAGAAAATGAATAATAAACAAAACAAAAATTAAAGTATGCAATTACAGGTGAATAATTTAAGATTTTTTAAAACTACATATATTTCAATTCAATTTCAGGAAATTCGGTACATTATGAACACAAATATCTAATAAGCCTGTATTCTTACTTTATCTAAAAATATCTCAAATAGTACTTTTTGTATATCACTTAATCATTTGAAAAGATTATATTAAAAGGCAAAGAATGGTTAAATTTGACTAAAATTTCAAGTATTTCGTATAAGTTGAAATTCAACTGACATTAGGAAGACTCTAATAAACTTTAAGACGGATAGATATCATTAAAACTTCTTCAGTCGTGCAAGAGAATGCAGAAAATGTATTCGGTTGGAACTTAAATTTAGATTTCTACATGAATATTATTTTACAGAATATTTTAGAAATGTTGTATTAATATTGATTACCTGTTACAGAAATTTAAATAATTTACTGCAACACTTTATTTTGTGCTATTCCAAAATTAATAATAATTATACTTTTGTTTTTCTTCTTAATTATTTTAGTAGCTATGATATGCATACAAAGAAAATAAAATATATAAATTTTTACCATATTTCGTGTAAATTTTATAATAAAATACTTTCAACTTAAAAAAAATATTTAAACGGTTCAATATTACGTGGATCTAAAATTCACTATTAGGAAAAAGAATATTAATAGTTCGCTACAGCACTAATATTTAGATAACTTTAGGCGTAAATGTCGAAGATTTTTTTTTTCTACTTTTTACTACGTATTAGTTTAAAATATTTTGTTAAAAAGCAAATAGTTTGTTAAAAAGAAATGAGATGTTTTCTTATGTTTAATGCTTTATTATTGTATCGGAAGATAAATTAATTGTTTTAGTAAAAAATATCATGTACATTTATACATATATATATGATACTTATTATAAACGTTTTTGTTAATTCTTTTTTATTAATTATACTTACATTGTAATCAAAATTCAGTTTTGTTAAGTAAACGTTAGTTTTGCTAATCATGCGGAAAAAAAAAAAAAAATCTAAATAGTTTTAAAAATTTCATTTCTTTATTGATTTATATATATATATATATATATATATATATATATATATATATATATATATATATATATATATATAATCTTTCTATGCTATTATTTACTAAATCAAATCTAACGTATTCCTATAATATAAAGTTAATGAATCAGTAAATATCCCTTATTTTAATATTTATGAGTTAATAATAATAATAATAATAATAAAATAACTACAACAATAATAATTGTTATTTAATAAAAAAGCACCACAAAACTGGCGTTGTAAAAATTATTACTTACAAACTTTGAATAAACACCATAAAAAGCAATAAACTCGCAACAATTGTTTCAGGTCGAAAAAACACACGACCCTTCATCAGGCGAATAAAGTAAGCACGAGTGCTGCAGTCAAAGCGGCAACGCACAAAACCGTTTAAAATGAAAAGAAAGACTTTATAAAGTAGAAAGTAAATATAGCTACTGGTGTGAGTAGAATTGTACAAGAAAATAAGAAAATAAATAAATGAGTGAGATTAAACATATAACAATCTACGGATATCAAAATTTAAACGAAGATCTAGGTAACGTGAGTAATTTTCAAGCATCAGAGAAGAATAGAGTGGAAGAAATATCATTAACAAGATTTTTCGAATTTTTAAATATGTAAAATGCTTCATGAATATCCAAATGGGAGGAACAGACAGGAGATGAAATTATGTTAGTTTTGGAAAAATCAAAACGATGACCTTGAGACCAGCAGTGGGAAGCAATAGAAGATTTGGTAATCTCTTCATTACGAACATTCCGACGGTGCTCATTTATTCTGTATTTCAAACGCCTTCTAGTTTGACCAATATAACCTAAGTTGCAGGACGAACACGGACTTAAATAAATTCCAGAACGGTTTTCGGTGAGAATGGGATCCTTAAGAGAAGATAATTTAATTTTATTGACGGGTTTGTATATAACTTTGAAACCAAACGGTGAAAGAATTTTAGAGATTTTAAAAGAGAGTGAAGAATAAAAAGGTAAAACAACTGGGATGAGACTGTGATCATTTAATTTGGGAGCAGAACGTTTAGGATTCTTAAATTTATGTAGAGCTTTATCGATGATAGATGGGTTATAGCCACGAGAGAGAGCAAGAGATTTTAAATAATTAATTTCTTTCGAAAGATTAGAAGGATCAGAACAAATGTGTAAGGCACGATAAACATAAGTGTAAAAAGCAGACATTTTTTGTTGAGGGGCGTGGTTAGAGAGAGCATGCGGCGGCAAAGAGACTGAGAATGGTTTTCTAAAAACAGTAGTTGAGAAACAATCCTTTTCTTTATTCACAAGAACGTCAAGGAAGGGCAAAGAGCAATCCTGTTCAACCTCAGAAGTGAATTGAATGCATGGGTCAATCGAATTGACCAAAGAAAGTAAATTGGACAAATCGACATCAGGGGAGACAAGAACGAAAGTGTCATCCACATACCTAAACCAGTGAGGAAATTTATATACACCGACGAGTTTTTCTTCAAAAAGTTAGAATCTCTTCGTTTCATTTTATCTAACATTATTTCCACTAATAATCATCCACAAAAGTCTAACCTTACTCCTTCTCAAAAATCCGCCCTCTCTGAATTAAACTCCGCCCCCCGATTTAATTGTCACAAGAGTTGATAAAGGAGGACAAACTGTTCTACTCAACAAATCGGATTATATTTCCCATGTTGAGTCCTTGCTTACTTCAGCTCCCTATTCGAAACTTAATAAAGAGCCTTCTAATGATCATCTTGATCAAGTCAAACACCACGTTAAAAATTCCGTTATTCTTAATGATTATACAAAACGCATGGTAATTCCTTCGGCTGCTAATTGTGCCCGTTTTTATGCACTTCCGAAAGTTCATAAACCTACTCTCTGCTTTCGGCCTATTGTGTCTAATATTGGTACGGCTTCTTATAATCTTGGTTGATTTCTTTCAAACTCTCTTTCTCATCTAACTACTACTAATCTTCATACTGTAAAAAACTCATATGATTTTGTGGACAAACTGAAATGTATCTCTCCGTCTAACTATACTATGATTTCTTTAGATGTGAAATCACTTTTTACAAATGTTCCGGTTCAAGGTGCTCTGGTTTGTTTAGAGAGAAGACGACGTGAATTCCATTATTCTTCTATTGAAATTGAGGAGCTTGTAAATTTAGTTCATTTGTGTATCAGGGAAACTGCCTTCATTTTTAATGGTACTTATTATTACCAAAATGATGGTATGGCCATGGGTAGTCCTCTCTCTCCTTTACTTTGCGACATTTATATGCACTTTTTTGAAGAAAAACTCTTCGGTGTATATAAATTTCGTCACTGGTTTAGGTATGTGGATGACACTTTCGTTCTTGTCTCCCCTGATGTCAATTTGTCCAATTTACTTTCTTTGGTCAATTCGATTGACCCATGCATTCAATTCACTTTTGAGGTTGAACAGGATTGCTCTTTGCCTTTCCTTGACGTTCTTGTGAATAAAGAAAAAGATTGTTTCTCAACTACTGTTTTTAGAAAACCATTCTCAGTCTCTTTGCCGCCGCATGCTTACTCTAACCACGTCCCTCAACAAAAAATGTCTGCTTTTTACACTTATGTTTATCGTGCCTTACACATTTGTTCTGATCCGTCTAATCTTTCGAAAGAAATTTATTATTTAAAATCTCTTGCTCTCTCTCGTGGCTATAACCCATCTATCATCGATAAAGCTCTACATAAATTTAAGAATCCTAAACGTTCTACTCCCAAATTAAACGATCACAGTCTCATCCCAGTTGTTTTACCTTTTTATTCTTCACTCTCTTTTAAAATCTCTAAAATTCTTTCACCGTTTGGTTTCAAAGTTATTTACAAACCCGTCAATAAAATTAAATTATCTTCTCTTAAGGATCCCGTTCTCACCGAAAACCGTTCTGGAATTTATTTAATTTCGTGTTCGTCCTGCAACTTAGGTTATATTGGTCAAACTAGGAGGCGTTTGAAATACAGAATAAATGAGCACCGTCGGAATGTTCGTAATGAAGAGATTACCAAATCTTCTATTGCTTCCCACTGCTGGTCTCAAGGTCATCGTTTTGATTTTTCCAAAACTAACATAATTTCATCTCCTGTCTGTTCCTCCTATTTGGATATTCATGAAGCATTTTACATATTTAAAAATTCGAAAAATCTTGTTAATGATATTTCTTCCACTCTATTCTTCTCTGATGCTTGAAAATTACTCACGTTACCTAGATCTTCGTTTAAATTTTGATATCCGTAGATTGTTATATGTTTAATCTCACTCATTTATTTATTTTCTTATTTTCTTGTACAATTCTACTCACACCAGTAGCTATATTTACTTTCTACTTTATAAAGTTTTTCTTTTCATTTTAAACGGTTTTGTGCGTTGCCGCTTTGACTGCAGCACTCGTGCTTACTTTATTCGCCTGATGAAGGGTCGTGTGTTTTTTCGACCCGAAACAATTGTTGCGAGTTTATTGCATTTTATGGTGTTTATTCAAAGTTTGTATGTAATAATAATTGTTATTATTATTCCGCTTTAAAATCCGCAGTTTGTTATTTGAGCACTAGTTACATTTAAACAGAAAGTAACATTTTTTTTTTCCAGTCCTAGAAAGAGATAAGATTATTTTATTAGAGAAAACCAAACTAAGAAAGCTTATAAGAAGTATGAAAAATAATAAAAGAAATATTACTATATGGTAGTCGAATTTCTAATTAGTAAATTATTTCTTTTGTGAAAATTCAAATGATGAAACAATATTTTCATTAAGCATATAGTTTTATCTTAAAGTGTGGTATATGTTTGAGGTAAATAAATAAAATAAAATAAAATAAACAGTGAAAAGTAAATCTGAAAAATGAGCTAAGAAAGAATGCTAAGATGTATTGAACCTTTAAAAAATTCAGATTTAACAATTTCCTTCTACAGAATTTTGAAAAAAGAAGATGACTTATATTAAATGAAATATGTATATATATATATATATATATATATATATAAAGGTATTTTTGTCTGCCTTATTGGCATCATATGTGAATATGTTAATCAATAATAATATAATATAATAAACTTATACATAATAATAATAACCTAATATAAGTCAACTAAACATATGAGACGTGACTTGATATTACTCTTCGAATTCCAAAAACTGTCAAATTTTTACATGTGATATAAGATTTTCTCTCCTCAGCAAAAAATTACAGCTGATTCTTCAGCTAAAATTACAGATATACTGTATTTCTCTATTTACAGATGTTTCTGCTATAAAAGTAAGAACCCTTTTGATGCATTGAATTTTTCAATTCTACAAAGTAGCAATAATATCTCAAACAAGTCAAGTTTAAGCACATTAGATTTAATCATTCAATTGACTTAATTTAACTCAAGATGTCAGGGAGAGTTTTCTTTCGAAAAATAAGTTATTTTCTATTTTTCAATTAAAAAGAGTATAATAAATCAAAGTTTTAAAACGTATTGGGAAAATATTTATACTGAAAGAACAAAGATAAATATTTTTAAATTATGTTTTTCACATGCAAATAAAACTTCGGCAAACATAAAAATTATTATTCTTAAAATAAATTCTTTTACTGCTTAGGATATAATTTATTGCTTTTGAAAGAAAAAAAAGTCTTATTTTCTTCTTTGCGAATTAACACATTTAAATCATAGTGTGATTTTCATTTTCATTTTTTCTTTACGAATTCATTTAACTCTTATGAATTATTATGTTTCTTTAAAACTCAGTTGTTTTACGGCCTCTCGTAAAAAAACCTGGTAAATATAATCACTAGAATATTTTCTTTAGTAACGGCTGTACTTTTATGGATTTTCACTACTTCAATGTCGTGTTGTAATAAAACGGATTAAATTATTTTCTTGGAGCATTTATTTCACTTCTAACATACTTAGAACTCCAAGAAAATGTGATTTATTGATATTTTGATTAAAATTACTCTGTAGAGTTATTGCTTGTGGGTCTGCGAAAATTTATAAAATGAAATAGGTATTTTATTATTATTATTTTTTTTTATATAGTGTTTAAAACCTTAGAGGTGTATGTCATCGAAGTATTTTTTTTTTTTTTTTTTTTTTTTTTTTTTTTATTATTATTTTTTTTTTTTATGCAGCTTCTTAAGGTAACCTAAAATCAAATAAAATGATACATTGTCTAAGATAATATAAACTTTTAAAAATAAGAAATATATTTTTTTAATTATTTTCGATAAAAGGGAAAATGTTTATGAGTTAGGCACGTCTATTCATCTCTCTCTATTCCCTCTCTATTTTCTGCATATATATTTTGAATTTTTAAAAAAACATACAGGTTATTTAGGTCATTGTAGTATTTCTATGAAAAAGGTATAAATAGAATTACTAGTTTCTCTACCAGTTTTCTTATAATACTTTGATAAATCACGGTCTATAAGAAGTGTTTCTTTAAAGATGTTTTAATATCTCTATATTTATTGAAATATGAGGAAACTATTATGCATTTTTAAGTTAGACACTTTAATTATTCCTCTTGTGTAAGGTATTAAATGATCATGCATAAGGTAGTGTGGCCTCACTCAGTCACTCGAAATCGCGCTAAGATTCATAGCATAAGTTGTCGATAGAGAGTTTGGTTAGTTGAAGGCAATGTGTCTAGCCGAATTTCGATTAGCTGGCTTTGATTTTGGAGAAAGCGTAGATTGTTCCTTGAGTGTAGGATTAGTTAATATTAAAGTGGTCATTTGATTTTCGTTTAGCTGGTGTAGGTTTTGTAGGAAATTTGAATAGTACTTACAGTAAGTTTTTGGAATTTGTGAAAATTGGAATTCATTTTTATGTCAGTATTTTTAGTTTAGATGTTTCAAGAGAAACAAAGTAAAGTATTTCTCCAGTTAAACTATTTAAAAAAAAAAAAAACATCCGTGAATCTTGGAGTTTACTTTTGGAGTGTTAGTAAGACGAACATGCTACCCTTGTTAAGGAATTCTATCTTACCTACCACCAAATGAAGAACGTATTGGTGAGTTTATACATTTTCTCATACTTTAACATTAAGATGTGAAAATCAATGTCTCATACCTATACGGTAAATAGAGTATTATTTTAAGCTAAATTTTCTGCGCTTATGTTTTGTATATTTACTCTTTTTGACATTTCCTGAATACTAAAGTCAAATTTTAAGTGTAGATTTTTGTGTATGTCTGTTATCTGCGTAGCTTAAAAAAAAAAGTAATTGCAAGTAACTGAAATGTTGAATTTTGAAGTTCTTATAAGATTGCTACTTGAAAATTTTGATCAAAGCTGTTAAGATTGAAGGAGTTTTGGTCTGAATACTTTGAAAGACTTTCAAATTTAATAACGGTCTTGAATTTTATATAATTATAGGTACTATATTGAAACTGGGGGTTAAGTGAGATGTTAATCTTTCTCACACAGAATTGTTTGTCAAATAAAACTTTTCCGAAACCTTGTTTGAATAGTTTTTAACGCAGATTTATACTATACTGTGCTGTTATCTTGCCCCTTAATCTTGAATCTCTCTTTATATCATCGAGATACATGCTAAGAAAAACTCGTGTAAGTACCCTATTAAATTAATCTAACCTACATATGTTGATTATTTCAATTTGTAATAAATGTTTTGTCACTTTTTCATTGGGTCACTTGAATTGTTTCTCATATTACGGGATATTCTATAGTTAATTTGAAATTGTGGAAAATGAAAATATTTAATTTAGTTTCACCGTGTATAATTGAAATCTCTATTATAAGCTAAAAAAAGAAAAAAGAAAAAAAAAGAAGAAGGAAAATAAATGCATCATTCATCAATTACAGAGCAACGTTCATATTTATATAATTATTTTCTGTATTGCTTTGTTAGTTTCTAAAAGAAATTTACTTCACTTTTTTTTTTTTTCAATCTGACTGCTTCAGTTATGTTGCCTTTTTCATGCAGTATATCTTCACTTTAAATACAAAGATTCTAAAATTATTTTATGTGTGCACAAAATGCCATAAAATTCCATAAATATTCCTAAAAATGAAAATGTAAGTGTCTTATTTTGAGAGCCATCTTATAAATTTCTACCACAAAATGAAAGCTTTGTAGCTTTTTTAATAAAAATATATATTCATTCTTTCCTTATGAAATATTAATAGAGTGCATCGAAGTAAAATATTTTATAACGAGTCGTAAAAAGAGCAAATAAAAATGCTCGTATTGCATCGTCTGCATGACATGCTTTTCCACATTTATGACGTGCTTGATTACAATATGTAAAATTTCTTTCTGTTGAAACTGCGTTGTTATATTACAGGTGATGAAGTCTAGAAGGTTATATATTTAAGTTTTTAAAAGACATGACTTATTTATGAAAGAAAAGCAGGGTATCAGATTATATATTTTAGCTGTTGCCAAAGATTGAAATACGTTCTAGAATTAATAAAATGCAGCTTATAACGATATTACGTGCAATGAAAATTTTCACAGCAAAATTTACACAGTATACTATTTTGACATGGGGATACGCTTTCCATTATAAAATCGAAATTTTTAGAAAAAAAAATCTAGAATATAATCGTAAATCTTAGAAAAATGGATTTTAAAGATGGTCGAATGAAATGATTTATTTAAGAATGAACCAACGGGATAAATAAAATAGAGTGATAAATGATAACCCCATAGATATAGTAATTCCAATAGATCTATCAGCCCCATGTTAACGAGCAAAGATTTTTGATGCCGAAAAAAATTTTTGGCATCAGCCATTTGGCATCTGGAGAGTATAAAACTCGGAAATAGTAACATAATAGAATATTGATGAATTTTCAAAACGTCAAAATATTGCGTGGCTTTTAAGTGTTTTAATAAACATATGAAAATAATCTGGTGTGTCACTCACACGACTTCCTCTTACCCTGAAATTTAATACTATAAATACAGCTTGCAGATTAATAGGTAAGATAACGAGTACTGATATGTAAACCTATGTTAAACAATTCATATTAGGCTTCTGAAGAGTTTTATATGATAATTAGTTCTGTGTGAGGGGAGCTACCGCCCCCCTCAACCCCCCGTTTCATTAATGCACCTACATTTATATAGAATTTAATTCGGTTATTAAAAAATAATTCTCTTTTTAAAAAATAATTTATTAAAATTATTATTAAAAAAATTATCTTTTATGATAAGGCAGACGATTTCCATATTAGAGAAGTAGTATAACACCAAATATGCAAAAAAAAAAAAGTCCATTTTATTCTCAATATTTAAAAAAAAAAAAGAAAACGTACGATTTTTTTTTCTAAGTTTTGTTTTCGTTAAAAGTAAAAAAAAAAATAAAAAAAAAAATACGTGTGGCACTCGAGGACTGCCGCGGTAAAGCTATTGCATAGCATTTTTTATCAACTTATGCAATTATAATTATTTATTCATTTTATTTATGCAGTATTTTTTTTTCTTTAATATTAATTCAAGTTTTTTCTTTGATATTAATTCAAATTACACTTTTTGAGCGTGGTGACAGATAAGAAAACAATTTTTTTCTTTTATTGAATAAATGAGAATATATCAAAAATATCCGCAATCGATTTGTAGGTATCGAAAACCTCGATGTACCAAATTTCAATGATCTAACTCTATTTTTTTGAGAAAAGGTATTTTAATAGGTTTTTAAAGGCCTGCAAGTTGAATGGGGATATTCAAGTTTTTTCTTTGATATAATTTCAAGTTACACTTTTTGAGCGTGGTGACCGATAAGAAAACAAATTTTAATAGAGAAAAGGTATTTAATAGGTTTTAAAGGCCTGCAAGTCGAATGGGGATATTCAAGTTTTTTCTTCGATATTAATTCAAGTTACACTTTTTGAGCGTGGTGACCGATAAGAAAACAAATTTTAATAGAGAAAAGGTAATTAATAGGTTTTAAAGGCCTGCAAGTCGAATGGGGATATTCAAGTTTTTTCTTTGATATTAATTCAAGTTACACTTTTTGAGCGTGGTGACCGATAAGAAAACGAATTTTAATAGAGAAAAGGTATTTAATAGGTTTTAAAGGCCTGCAAGTCGAATGGGGATATTCCAGTTTTTTCTTTGATATTAATTCCAGTTAAACCTTTTGAGCGTGGTGACCGATAAGAAAACAAATTTTAATAGAGAAAAGGTATTTAATAGGTTTTAAAGGCCTGCAAGTCGAATGGGGATATTCAAGTTTTTTCTTTGATAATAATGAATAAGATAACAATAATGATAAGATAAGAATAATGATAAGAAAACAAATTTTAATAGAGAAAAGGTATTTTAATAGGTTTTAAAGGCCTGCAAGTCGAATGGGGATATTCAAGTTTTTTCTTTGATATTAATTTAAGTTACACTTTTTGAGCGTGGTGACCGATAAGAAAACGAATTTTAATAGAGAAAAGGTATTTAATAGGTTTTAAAGGCCTGCAAGTCGAATGGGGATATTCAAGTTTTTTCTTTGATATTAATTCAAGTTACACTTTTTGAGCGTGGTGACCGATATAAAACAAATTTTAATAGAGAAAAGGTATTTAATAGGTTTTAAAGGCCTACAAGTCGAATGGGGATATTCAAGGTTTTTCTTTGATATTAATGAATAAGATAACAATAATGATAAGAAAACAAATTTTAATAGAGAAAAGGTATTTAATAGGTTTTAAAGGCCTGCAAGTCGAATGGGGATATTCAAGTTTTTTCTTTGATATTAATGAATAAGATAACAATAATGATAAGATAACAATAAAATGATAAGATAACAATAATGATAAGAAAACAAATTTTAATAGAGAAAAGGTAATTAATAGGTTTTAAAGGCCTGCAAGTCGAATGGGGATATTCAAGTTTTTTCTTTGATATTAATTCAAGTTACACTTTTTGAGCGTGGTGACCGATAAGAAAACGAATTTTAATAGAGAAAAGGTATTTAATAGGTTTTAAAGGCCTGCAAGTCGAATGGGGATATTCCAGTTTTTTCTTTGATATTTATTCAAGTTACCTTTTTTGAGCGTGGTGACCTATAAGAAAACAAATTTTAATAGAGAAAAGGTATTTTAATAGGTTTTAAAGGCCTGCAAGTCGAATGGGGATATTCAAGTTTTTTCTTTGATATTAATTCAAGTTACACTTTTTGAGCGTGGTGACCGATAAGAAAACGAATTTTAATAGAGAAAAGGTATTTAATAGGTTTTAAAGGCCTGCAAGTCGAATGGGGATATTCCAGTTTTTTCTTTGATATTAATTCACGTTACCTTTTTTGAGCGTGGTGACCTATAAGAAAACAAATTTTAATAGAGAAAAGGTATTTTAATAGGTTTTAAAGGCCTGCAAGTCGAATGGGGATATTCAAGTTTTTTCTTTGATATTAATTCAAGTTACACTTTTTGAGCGTGGTGACCTATAAGAAAACAAATTTTAATAGAGAAAAGGTATTTTAATAGGTTTTAAAGGCCTGCAAGTCGAATGGGGATATTCAAGTTTTTTCTTTGATATTAATTCAAGTTACACTTTTTGAGCGTGGTGACCGATAAGCAAACAAATTTTAATAGAGAAAAGGTATTTAATAGGTTTTAAAGTCCTGCAAGTCGAATGGGGATATTCAAGTTTTATCTGATGTATTTTATACACAAATTTTACGCGTACAGCTATTCACTGTTGTACATAGATGATACATACCTATACACCTATATACTTTCTCACAAACAGCTGCTTACGTATTCGTCCGATTTCGGAGCAGCTCGTCTCGATCCGTGCGAGCTTCGTACAGCCGAAGTCTACCGAAATTTGCCGAACTGTGTTAGGTTTTTTTTTCGTTACGGAATTTTTCGATTCGGTCGCCGCGCTCAAAGCCCGCGATAAAAGCTATACAATAGCTTAAAAATGGATAACTTTGCTTTAAATTATCGCAGATCGATGGTTCAACCATTCGTTTTAAAGGTATTGGCGAGCTCTTTTGAAAGATACCCATCATGAAAATGTACTCCCCTCGAGGGGGGACTTCCCTTCCAGGGGGGAGGCGAGGCTCCTACATACACAATTTTTTTTCCCAGTTAACTATCTCTATTACAAAAAATATATATTCGTTTCATTTGGTTTAGTGCAGTCTATAGACGTTAAACTCTACTTTCCTGCAATTTCCCCCATAGACGTAATGTATTAGAATTCTTTTGATTGTCCCTGTACACGAACCATTTGCTTGATCTTAACGAAAAGCTTACTGTAGCGTCCCTATACGATACACATTTGGAATACCAAGTTTGAACTCTCTGCCATAATTTGTTTCTGAGATATGCTGATAACAAACAGACACACAGACATACACACAGACCATTTGCTAAAAACATGATTTTCGTATTCAGGGGACCTCAAAACGTGTAAATATAACAAAATCTCGCGTTCGAAAATTTGACCCAAAAACAATACTTTCTCTACCTTATGGGTAAGAGAAAGTAAAAAAGCGGGTACGTTATCATAAGTAAATTGTATTTGACTAAAATATGAAAAATATAATTTTTATAATAAGTTGTTTGTTATTATTATGGTTTAAATACTGTTTTGATTTTTAATTGAATATATATATATATATATATATATATATATATATATATATATATATATATATATATATAGATAGATAGATATACATATATATATAGATAGATATACATATACAGTTAAACTTGAATAATTCGAACTTGTTTAATTTTTAATTCTGGATAATTCGAATTTTTTACACGGTCTCTTAAATTTCGTATTAAAATAATGTTTAAAAATTATGGATAATTCGAATTCTATTTTGGATAATTAAAATGTTTCACACGATTACCTGTAAAATATTACAGTAAAATTTTTTCCCGAGATTTTTCTCATTTAAAGTTGCATTATTATTATTATTTTTTTAAACAAACTTTCAAAAGAAGAATAAGGAAATACAAGAGCATTTCCCACCTAATGCATCAGAAGATATGGTCGAAATATATGAATTTTGAGGGGTTTTTTTTAACTGGCAGTCATGTCTAATGAAGAAAATTCTATTTTTGTATCAATTGATAGGTTGAATTCATATGCTATGACACAAAGATTTTACTTAAAAAAGCAATCTAAAATATCTGACTATTTTTGAAAAAGTGTTGAATAATTAAGCTCGAAAAAAAATATTGATTTAATGGGGGGGATGTAGCAGTATTCTTAGATATAAAGTTTATGTTTTAAAATTTTGATCATAGAGTTTTTTTTATTTTTTTTATTTTTTTATTTATCTCTTCTTTTTGATAAAATAGTATATGTAATTCGAATTTTTCGATATTTCGAAATTTTCTCTGATCCCTTCAACTTCGAATTATCCAAGTTCTACTGTATATATATATACATGGGTATTAAAAGTTTGATATTGTTTAAGATTTTATATTATTAATATGTATTTACATATAAAAAATGACGTGACAAAGCCTTTTTTGAACTTGACGTCATATTTGGAGGAAAAGAATTGTTTGCATTTATTTATTTTTAAAAGATATACAAAACTGAAACTTTAGCAATAATTAATAACTTATTTTTGATAATAATAGATTTATTTGAAGTAGTAAATAAAGTCTAATTGATCCTGCCATTTAATGGAAATACATCCTGTGTTTACGCAGCGAACAAGCAGAGATTATGCAGTAAGATTTTTCATGGGAAGCGAATTAGTGTCTGCCACTTGCTAAAGGCGCTGAAGGGACCTGTGAGCGGCAGTTTAACGTTTTATCAAAGTTTTTACGGATACTATTATAGTCGAGTAGTGTTTGCCACAGTCCGAATTGTTTAAAGCAGCATTGATGGCATTGCAAACGTTTATGAATTGTGAGTCTTTGACGGCGGAAAAATTTTGTTAACTAAATATACATAAAAATCTTAAATGTTAACTAAATAAGAATACAATGTGAATAGAAAAATTATTTACCTAATAAAAAAAAAAAAAAAAAAAAAAAAAAAAAACTTTTTTTGAAGAGAAATAATACGGAAATTGAGCGACAATTCTATGCATTAAAATTTTTTAAAGCTAACAAAATTTAAAAAAAGGGTCTTAAACGTTATTGAAATGTAACTCGAAAATTTTTCTGGAGTGACTTAGTGCATTGGTAATATGGTTGATTAATTTAAAACTACATGACAAAGATTTTTTGAAAAGCTGTTGTTGGATAATTTTCTGCATTGATTCATGGGATCTTTAAAAGCAAGTATGCCTGCCTACAAATGGCGAAGCAGAATTAGTTTTGAGTTAATTTTCCTTCTACGTCATTTTTTGCCCATTAGGGCTGAACAATTAAGAATCCATTAAGAACATTTACGCCTATGATTCGAGACTGCAACTCTATACAGGTCAATTGTAGATCAGAATGTTAACCATTCAGCCGCAAAATGAGCAAAGGATAGGCGTTGAACTAGTCGAATGAGAGATTTATTCAAAACAGAACTTAATGTGTTAGTGAAAATTACATTGCGAAATATCAAAAGTACGGGTTTACACTTGCGACCAAATATACGAAGAAGTATTTCAAACAAAAAAACGTCAGTTAAAAAGAGTCTTCGGTGAAATAATCTTAAAATTTTGTGTATTTCCCATTGCACTATACAAGTATTAATGTAATCATTAATGGCAAGATTACAAGAACAAATCAACATAATATTCAAAACTTACTATGCGATCCATGCATGATCTTTTATTTGTTTGCTGAATAACTCATATTTATTCTTTAATTAAGATTTTTTTTAAATATTTGGCACCAAGAACGAATACTTGCAACAACGAAGGGCTTTGTAAAAAAAGTTTATCAGGAATGGTAATAAAATACAATACATTAAAACGATTTCTTGAAAAATTTGACTTTATCTAGCAGTGGAATTACCTGAAACTACCTGAAACTTTGTAATGTGATCAGCGTATGGTCTACGTATGTTCATACAAATGAAACTCTGAAATCAAATGAAGAGCTTGTTTCCAAATGGCGTTAAGTCAATTTTTTCCATTCTTGAAAAAACGCGATTTTGTTATTTAAGATTTATAATTGAATTTAAGGAAAATATAATTTTTCCCAGTAATCTATCGATGATAACAACATTAAATTATATGGTTAAAAAAATCCTGGCAGTATAGTTATTTAGAAATAAAAAAAGAAAAAAAAATGACTTAACCCCTTTTGGAACAAAACTATGACTTACGCCCTTTTGGCACAAACAAATAACGAAATGAAATGACTTACTTCCATTTGAAATTAATCCAAGTATTTATTTATTTATTTATTATTATTTTTTTTTGGTCATGTAAATACAGCAGAAATTTTAGATACATAATTTTAGAAGGTAGTTATCACAAATCTTCGTTTACAAATTCTATTTCTTCATCGCTTTCATTATTTTCACTTATATTAGCGTTAGGTGTATCGTTGCAAGATTGTTCATAAAAATAAAAACATTCATGCAATTTGTTAATTCCAAAAACTTCAAGTAATTTCAAACCATCTAATTTTTTCGCTTATTTCATATTGTTTTTAGGTTTTATTTCAGAAGGGGCGCACGGGAGAATTTTTTTTTCCACGTCTCGGGATCTTGTGACGGCAAAATGAACAGTACGTCGTCTTGATTCCAACATCTCACTTCGTAATTTCCATTACTTTTAGCTCTGAAATCAAGAAACCTTGTTGGTTTTTTAGACGACTACGCGCTAAATTTTTCCGATCTAAAATATTCCACTGCTTCTTATAATTGAAAAGATTTACAATCATTAGGGAGCAAAATTGTATCCACTTTCTTTAAACTAGTCTCTACTCGGCCGATAGCTCTATATGCTGGTAAGTATGAGTGACTACGCACTGGGAAGTAGTTTGTGAAGGTAAGGTAATTTTGAGCAGCCAATGCTGAAAGCATTCCTAACATGGCATGATTTTTATTTTGTCCTCCACATGAGTCACTGAACGATCGAACAATTTTCACTTCTGGAGGTATACGCTTCATCGAAAAATCATATAATGCACTCGCAATTTCATTCGGAGCATGTCCTGCCTCGTGTTCACCCCAAGTGTAAAAAAAAAATATATCCTTCTTTGCTTGCGCACTGTTTTTACCCCGATGGATAATTACACCAAAAGAGTATTGCCATTGCTGACGTGAATAATAGGCTTCGGAAATAGGTGTGCGTGGTAATTTCTGATTTTGCATCAGGTGAAAACACATTGTAATTTCATCTTCTCCTATAAGCTTTTCTCCTAAAAGTGAATATATATATATATATATATATATATTGCTTTGGTGCTTATGAATCAATATTAAATCAATATTGTCTTCAATATTAAATCTGATGCGTTTCCACCTCTACATTCCGGTCTCCCACTTTTATTCTTGAAGAAATAATTTGCAATGTTTCCAACTCTTTTTGCTCCCTCACAGAAGATGGTTGTAAATGTGATAGCACATACGGGAACATCTGTATCATCATTAGGAATAAAGAACTTTATACTTATCTGTCTTATTTTTGATTCATTTTTTCGTGGACGATATGCTATCTTAGGTGTAATTTTCATATAAGAACACAAAAAATTATCTTTTGTCGCTGCTTAACATTATCGCTGTTTACTTGGTGATAAATGCTCCTTCGATAACATTGATTGTGAGGATATTTGCCTTACAAAACACACTGTCAATATAACTGCAGGAGACTATTCTATGCCTACTGGACGATGACTGAATTTTATTTTTTTAAATTTTTTTTCCATAGACTTGAATCACGTTTACGCTTTCTGGGGTGCGCAGATAATACCACAGCTTCATTCGAATCACTCATTATATTATTTCCAACTTAACCTTATTAGAAAAAAAAAATCTATCTAAATGTGACAACCTACAATATTCTTTTCTGTATTTTTGACTTTTCGCCGAAGGACAGACAAATTACGTGATCTCAAGGCACGCTGCAATTGGTTAAACTTGACTTAATCCCTTTTGGCACAAAACGTACTGTTGACTTAATTCTTTTTGGAAAAAAAAACACGAATTTCACCCTCTGTTTTCAATACGACCAAACACTGTTTGGAACTTCTACTTATTGAAAATACATTGTTAGGCATGTGCTGGAATCGTTTGCATCGAAAAGTCAATTTTTGAAAATTTTGACTTAACGCCTTTTGGAAACAAGCTCTTCAAATAATGTATGAATCATTTCACAATCCGTAACGAAAGTGTATGTGCTTGCTCAAATTCCGCACTAACAAAAGGCACCCACTCTTTCGGTCCAGAAGTGAATATAAAAAAAATCTCTAAGGGGTTTCAGAAGATATAAAAAAATAAAAAATCCCTTCTATTTTTTATGTAATATATATATATATATATATATTTTTTTTTTCCAGAATTTTTAGCATATAAAAGAGCGATATTTAAACAATATTTTATATTAACACTTTCGCGACCGCTGACTTGAATTCACGTCATTGGAAAATTCCATTCCGTCAGTAGACGTTCCTTTATGTCACATAGGCTATATTATTTCTTAACAATATACGAATATTTACATTTGTACAATTAATGCACTATGGATATAAATACTTTGATTAAAAAGAGTGTAACTGTAATGCATATTAATTTATATTATAAATTTTGATACCGAAAACAATGATTTAAAATAATGTAATATACAATAATAACGCCCACAAGCAGAGCTTACTGTCAAAAAAATAATAACATGCGGTCGCGAAAGTGCCTAATAATACATACCGCCTTCATCTAGAAGGAATAAGTGGTCATTTTCTAAATCCCTTAAATAGAAATATAGATTTCCGAGCTATGTACATAAGTCACGCCAATAAACTGAATAGACGAAATGATCGAGAATTTCCAGTCTACAAATTTCTAGATGATGGAACAATATTCTGAATATTCTTAATACTCTGAATCTTTTGTATTGCGAGAAATTCTTGATTGATTTTCCTGCATTGGGTAATAAACCAAGAATATAGTAGCTGAAACCCGCCTCTTGTGTTCGCATTTAATTGGAGACATTTTCAAATACACTGTTAAAAATGGTTTCTTAAAAATGAGCTAAATTGTCTCAAAATAGCTCCGAAACAATATATACTTAAATTTGAAAACCCATGTACTCATTTTTGAGTACATTGACATGTCAAACATGGGGATATTGGGATTTTTATTGGCCAACCCCATTTTATAGCTTGTCAGTATTCTCAAAAATGAGTACATTGTTTTTCAAATTTAAGTATATATTGTTTCGGAGCTATTTTGAGACTATTTAGCTCATTTTAAGAAACTGTTTTTCACAGTGTAGGTTTGACCTCGATAATATAGACAAACTCTCTAGAATTCTAATAGGTGTTTCTAGAACTCGCTTTCATGGGGGACTAGAATTTATAAGGATGACATGAAACTATTTTTTCTAGAGCCACAATTTAGATTCTAAATGTCAGTTGCAGAATTTTTTTCTCAGTAAGTTAGAATAAGAATTAGAAAAATTGGTAAATTCCGTCGGCATGTCCTAGTTTCCACACACTCTTCAGAAAAACGGTAGACCAGTAGACAATATATCTCAAAAATTAATCCAGTGATCTTGTTAAAAACTTGCATATTTCTTCAAAGTAAAATTGGTTGAACCACGAAGGAGGTTTCTTTTCCGATTGCAACTAATTTTACAAGGTTGTATGTGGGGTAAAATGTACCGAAAAATTTCCTTTTTTTTGCATGCAACTATTGCAAAAATTCAAATTAATTAATTATTATTATTTTTTTTTTTAATCCTTCGCCCAAGCACTGACCAGTTTTGTTTTAAAAAAATGTTCAAAATTTCAATAAGGTCAGTGCAGTAGTTTTTGAGAAATTATGTCCATTTTTTTTTTTTTTTTCAGAAAGTTTCCGTAAACGAGGACCCACCGGTTGAATCTTCCAAAATTTTTAATGGAAATATTATAATATATTATTTATTTGTTGCTCAGAATTATATTATTAATATATGCTCAAAATTTTGAATAAACGTATTTAAATTATACACACATATACATATATATATATATATAAGAGAGAGAAGAATATGCTTTATTTTTAACTTTTGAAACACGTGTAACACCATATAATTTTTAAGGGTATCAAGAGATTTTTTGGTATCATAAAGATAATTTTAGCTAAATTTCGAAAAAAAAAATAATAAATAAATTAAATCAATAATTTAAATAAATTAAAATAAAATAAAAACATCTCTGTTGCTTTAAAAATTGCCTGGTTCATAAAAATTTCTGCGATGTCTAAAGAGAAAGAGCACTTCATTTAATTCAATAGCTTAAATTTTCTAAATACTAACAACCTATTAGTGAACTTTATTAATAAATTACCTATTAATAAATCTGTCTTTAAAATTCATTACATTTTTATATAAGGCACTAAATCCTCTGCGTTAAACATATATTCTTTTTTTTTTTTTTTTTTTCAAAATTTGTAATTTAATAATAATGTAATGAAAAAATACGTTAAATATATTTAAAGGCTTTTAAAATTATTATTATTATTTATATTTCATCATATCACTTAGCTTTAAAAGACAACCATTATTATACGGCTTTAAATGCTGCAACATTTCTTTTAAAATGTTGTCAGAAAAATAAGATAGAAAAGGAAAATGTTTTTCAGAAGAAAATAATAGCATATTTCACTCGGAGAATGGTCAAATCAGTTATCCTGTAATTCAGTAGAAAGGAAAATAGGCTTTTAGGAGCAATTTTGAAGTTCTAGATCTTGTTGTTTGTATTTTTCACAAAGTTGCTGTAATAGTTAGGACAAACCTTTAGCAAGTCACGTTTCTTGAGATCGTGATATGTTAGATAAAATTTCTCGTTTAAAGTAATACAAGTAAATTTTTTACTTCTACTTTTTATTTTCATTTTCATTTTCATTTTTTTTTTTTTTTTTTTTTTTTTTTTAATTTATCAATTCTATATATATTAAATTTAGAACTGAGAATTTTACTGAGCTCTATTAAAGTGAATTCTATAATTTTGACATCAAGCATTAATTCTTCACTATATGTTATGAAAAAAAAAAAAAAAATAAAGTATAAATATATATATTTAACAGTTAAGATTATTATTATTATTATTTTTTTGTATTATTTAACATTTTAAATCAAGGAAACGTTACATTTTACCGACGTAATACCAGAAAATATATTTTGAAAGTTGTCTAACACCAAAAGAACGCTCAAAATGGATGTTTATACTTTAATCTGTCATGTTAAGAAAATCATAAACTTCGAATAACTTATGAATTTTCTAAATTAGAAAACTCATATAGAATAATTTTCATACTAGTATTCTAAATGATATATTGAAAGTGGTCAGATATCTCTCCACTAAAAAAATTCCTCAAAATGGACGATTACGTGAAATTTTGCTCTGTACTACCATGATAAGAAATTAGTAAATATCAGATAACTTAAGAAGTTTTCAAAGTTGAATGCTCATAGTTGATGATGTCCCTGTCAGCAACGTAACTGATATTATAAAATTAAACTGACTGACATCTTTGCAGTAAAAATATTCCTTTTAACGCACGTTTAAACGAAAATTTGCCGTATTATCTCTTGTTAAGAAAATCATAAATTTCGAATAAATTACAAAATTCTTAGATCAGATTGCTGCAAAAATACGGTTCTTATCAGTATCGAAAGTGATATTTTAAAACTGGTCCGAATTTACTGCGATTTTTTACTGCACATAATGCATATATATGCTAACATACTATTTAATTTACTAGCTGACGAAATAACAAACCTACCTATGGACGCGATATTATGCCTGTGATTTTTATATTCTTCACGCCTCAAAAAAGTGTAAAAAAGTCAAAAGACCGTAGTGGAAAGTTTTCACGATTTTCTAAATTTCCCGTACCTACAGTGTGATGGGGAACTAATTTTAACTCTCAATACAAGAAGCGTAATATTCTCCAGTTGTACATAAAATTGATATCATTCGTAAAATTTGGAACAATGCATGTAATACAGAAAATAAGCGTTCATAGATACCATAAAATATTAAAAAAAAAATTGCGATCGCTTAAGCGATATTCACCAAAATCTAATCAACACCAGTTTATATTAAAGATCAACTAAATGTAAAATATAAGGATATTATCCATGAGATCTTGAACTTAAAGGAAACATGGAATTTTGAAAATATATAATGCTAGCTAGCTTGGTAGAGCACTTAATGTAGATAAAAGACTAATTATTTTTTACTTTTCCATAAAAAGAAATTAATTTGAGGTGTGAATAAAAAAAAGAAGACTCAGGGGAAGACTACATAACCATTTTAGCACATGACAAAGTTTAATGAAGACATATCACAGTATATACCGAATATAAACATTATATTTTAACTTTACAATATTAAAATAATAATAATAATAATAATAATAATAATAAAATAATAATAATAATCACCAGACTACAACTCCGCGAACCAGGCCCGGACTGGCTCCTTTGGGGGCCCTCGGCAAGAAATCGAAAAGGGGCCCTTTGCTGAGGTATTTAGAGGAAACTATCAGGACACTATATTTAAATGAAGTCACAAATTATATACAACTTACTAATTCTAAAAATCTCGTAAAATAAAAAAATGTAATACAAATTCGTTGAAATCAGTCAAAACTTCAGTTTTTTACCCTACATCGCTAAAGCGGGGGGGGGGGGGGGAGATTTCGCAAATTTCACTATAGTGTGTATTCAGTACACATAACCAGAACACACACTGAAAAATCGCTTTTAATTTAGAGCAGAGTTACAGCTTGAAACATGTTTTTTACCCACTAGATTCCCATGGGTGAAAGAGGATCTTTCGTAAAATCCTCCTATAATGCGTGCTGTGTACATACACTGCCCCATTAAAAAAAAAAAAAAAAAAGTATATATTTTGCCCCCCCCCCCCCAGCAAACAGGGAAGGGGGATATTTCACAAAATCCTTTTTTCGTGTGCATTACACTCACATCACCAACCCACACACCAAAATATAGATTTCCTATGATAATTCCTTTATAGGATGTGTTAGGTGCACACATCGCATACACACACCAAAAATCACCTTCCTGAGATAATTCGGAATAGAATTACGCTTGGATATGTGTTTTGTGCCCCCCAAAACTCGCTAAAAGGGAAAGGGGATATTTCGCAAAATGTATCTTTAGAGAGTATTTAGGCACATATAAGCAATCCATACACTCAAACATTGCCTTTCTGAGATAATTTAGATGAGGATTATAACTTGAAACGTATTTTTTGTGCTCATATAACAAACCCACATACCAATATATTGTCGTCCTGAGATAATTTGGAACAGAATTACGCTTGCAATTTTTAATTAATCATTATTATTTTTTATTTTTTTTATTTATTTATTTTATTTTTTGTCCCCTCACCACTCTTATGGAGAAATTTAGCAAAATCCCGTCACAGTTAATGTTTGATGAAAATATTGAACACGCATCAAAACTCGTAAACGTAGCTCCCATAGATTCCCCTGGGAAAATTTAATGCAAAAAGATTGCTCTCAAATTTGCCTCCCTTGTAAATCCCCCCCCCCCTCCCTTCCCAAATCAAAAATCGCAAAACACCCAAAATAGGTTTCTGAAAATATATACAGAAAACACAGTTGTTTTCTACTTCTACGTGCCATTTTTCGTAGAGTTTTATTGGAAAATCCGAATTTTGCAAAATCCCCCCCCCCTCCTCTTAAAATAAAGAATTCGAAAATCGAGATATATTTTTTCTTTTTTGTACGCAGGTCTAGTCTCTTCTGGTGCTGTTTCTTAATCGTGAAGTAATTTAGACCCGAGTTCTGCTCGTAAACGGGATTTTGTCCCGCCTCCCTCCCCCTGAGGGTGGGAAAGGGAGAATTTTGCAAAAATCCGTCTTAGTGGGTGTTAGCTCTCTAGAACCAACCTTCACTGCAAAATTCGTAATCCAGTCTCGCACAAAATCGTCACGAAAGTGTTGAGTCAGTGGGTGGAAATTACGTTTTATCCCCTCCCCCCCCCCCCCTCTTGAGCACTGAATTTATAAAATTCCAGAAATTGAGTTTTAGATATTTTGTTCGCCTTATTTTAAAATAAAAGTCTCAGGGATAGTTTTTTTTTTTTTTTTTTTTTTTTTAATAACTATGTAGTATTATGCGTAATCAGGTTTTGAAATGTGAAACTACGTTTTGCTCCCTCCTCCCTCCTTTGGGGACTGAATTTCTAAAATTTCAGGAATTGGTTTCTGGATATCTGCGTTCGCTATATTTTAAAGCAAAAATTTTACTGATATCTGTTTTTTTCATTGAGATATAGAAAATTTTATGAAATCACATTCTGTCCTCTTTGCCACCTTTGGGGGGCGAATTTTGTAAAATCGCTTCTTAGGGGGTGCTTACACTATATGTTCTATAATCTGACTCAGTTTCGAGTCAATTACTCCAGTAGATTTTGCTGTGCGTTGATAAGTCAGTGAGTAAGTGAATGGAAGTACTCTTTTATATATAAATAGAATATTAAAACATATATATTTTTGAAAATTAGGCTTACATGCCTAAAAACTACATTTATCTTTCTTGTTACCAGGAAAATAGTTCAGCAAAAATGTAAGCTTTTTTGTAATATCGTTTACTAATTTTCCCAATAAATAGTTACGTAATTTTTACATACCATACCTAAACTAGTTCCATGCTGGAAAAAATAAGTATACTAATTAATTACGAGCGGTTAATTATTTAAAAATGAGGTTGTGAAATATTTTTATTTTTAGGCAATCAAATCACATTTTTGAAGAAACCATAATAATATAAATCCTACAGTAATACCTAAATAACTGTAATAAGGGACACAACAGTAATAAATTACTAAGCATATTGGAAGAATATATATATATATATATATATATATATATACATATATCTTCTTTAATTGTGATTTAGTTGATACAAATTGTAAATTATATTTTATAACAAAAATAAAAATGGTTCTGAAAGACCCTGGTACAAGTATAGTGAACTAAGCAACTCTCGCCAAGATCTTTACTTATGCAATTGTCACAGCCTCTTTAATTCATCGCCAAAATGACAACAAAAGTCACCAACGGGGGTCTTATATTAAAGCTGTACAGAAATTTTTTTAAGAAACGAATATAATAACCGATGCTAAGGAACGAAACAAACTACATACTTTTATATGGAATAATATATTTAAAGAAACAAAAAAAGAAAAAAAGTCATGTCGTATAAAATTAAATTCTGTTTCCTACAGAATTTTATAGGGGAAAAAAGGCTGTTAAATCGGCATTGTGCAGGCGGGAAATCTGTTGCTAAGGGCAGCGGGAACACAAGTCGAGACTTTAATTGATTTCATAGTGTTTTTTTTTTTTTTTTTTTTCTCCTGGTGTATGTGATCTTAATATTGATAGCTGATACGTAATTTTAAATTTTAAGATCATTTAACTATGATGACCAGAGAATAGCGAAACAGGTAAAGCCTACTAAAACCACAGCAACGCGGGGTCAGGTACAGCTAGCTTTTAAATAAAATGTCTAATTTTCATCCAAAATTAAGAACCTCTAATTTTAAAATTAAATAATAGAATTGTTTTGCAAATGATTTTTCTGATAGTTTCTCAAATTATTGAGTATGTGGAAGGTACTTAAGTATTATTTTTATATAAAATCTCTAATTTTCATCTGAAATCAAGAATGTCTAATTTTAAAAATTAATTTTATAAAATTAAGTGATAGAATTGTTTTGCTTGAACTTTTAAGCTAATAAACTAATTCGAGTTACCTGTATTTAATGTACCATTTTCGTCCCTCAAAAGCCCACTTTGTGGCTTAGAAGTAAACTAATTAACGAAGTATTTAGATATTTGGAATTTTTTTCAACATCTAAAGATTTTCTCGTCTTTTCTTTTCGAAGCACCACATTGATAGACGTGTTTCATGTTAGCACAGCTCTGGCACCCTTTAACGTCAGAGCCTGATTAAGGGGGAAGCACACATTATCTTCGCTCTCACCGGAATATTTTTACAATTATTTTTTACTTCATGTCATAAAAATTCCACGCTTTGACGAGGAAATATTTTTTATAAAAAATGAACGGTGTAAAACAATCCAATTTACTCACCGTTATTAGACACCAGAATTCTTTTAAAATAAATTTTAATGAGAATTTTCTGTTTATTATAGGAGGAAAGTATTTGTTAAAAAATAACGGTGTAAGTATAAATAATGTGTGCTTCCCCCTTAATCAGGCTCTGTTTAACGTTCACTACTTAATTTATTTTAAAATTTACTAAACTAATTTTAAAAATGGCTTTTAGACACATAGCTGATCATAAATATTTAAAAAATAAAAAATTAGCATTTTTCCTTTTCGAGAAATTTTCGGTTTCAAACATCTGTAAGTAAACCTTCTTAAATTCAAGTAATATTTAATTTAATAAATAAATCGCTTTATAAGTAAACATTATCGACAACAAAAACTCGTAAAAGTTGCATAGATCCCAACATTTCAATTTATTCCGGAGTATTTTAACCCTTTGCGGCACAAGGTAATTCGGATCATTTAAATTACACTGCCACCGGAATTTACGAACATAATTAAAATAGAAGAAATTTTAAATTTTCACGTTAAAAAAAGGGCCTTTTCTGCTATGTTATAAATGTAAATTTTTGCAAAAAAATTTCCGGGATGAGTTTTTGCACTTGAGAATTAATATTAGGTGTTCCATCAGCGGGAACACTGCGACTGAAATGGTTAAATACAACCTTACTACGAGACTTATAGCGGGTGAGCATTGCGCAAAAAGAAGTTAATTATATTAGGTAAGAAAAAAAATTTAAGCTGCGAAGAGACGTAACTATCGCAATCTAGACGCTACATTTAAAATTTCGTGCTTCTTTAAGATAGGAGAACAAACATACAGGATGAAGATGAAGCATGAAGCAGCATGCTCCATGAATGAAACATTCTCGACTTTACTTGTACACACATCCTAGATTAAAACAATAAAAAAAGACAAGGTTTTCATCGCAAAGCTTCAATACTTGTTTGCATTTAAGTTCTTTGATCGCGAACTTGCCTGAAATTATGAACACTGCACAGTGCACAACACTTCTTGAGTCAAATTTATTTGTAAATCAGTAAAATTATAGGAAAATAGTCAAATTATTCTGATGTAACTATTTCTAAGTAGTATGTTTTGAGGGGTCTCCTGGGGCCCCCTTCAGCTGGCGGCCCTAAGCATCGCCGACCAGCCGACCTGGGCAGTCCGGGCCTGCTGCGAATCTTTCTAGTAGAAATACAGTTACTGACTACAGTTACGAATTTTCCTAAATTTCATTGGGTGCGAGGTCACGTGAGTTTAATGACGCAACAGTTGCACAGGTATCACAAATACACATTTACACAAATAGCCGGAAATATTTCAGAAAATAGTTAATTGCATTGAATAGATCCGAAATACTTTAATTCTACTTAAAAAAAATAGAAGTCAAAAATTTTCACTGAGGTAGTATTTCATTTTTCATATATTCAACAGAAAGCATAAACAAGCATAAAAAATCATGCGATATGCAATGATTATTAACACTTTGCAACTGTATGTACTTGTTGTATAACTTTCGATATCTTTCTCTACGTTATCAAACGACCGATAGAGAAAATGAATGAAAGGTATAAAAATAGACTAATGATATTCATAATCACTCTTAATCACTGTTGGAAAGTGCTAAATTTGCTTAGAGCAAAAAAAAAAAAAAAAAAAAAAAAAAAAATGCAGCCCTGAGATTTTCATTACAGCCCTTAATATATCTGAATATTTTAGCGTCGTCATGTAAATCTGAAGGTAACCATATAATATTCTATACAATACATTATTTTAGCATATTAACAATAAATGTCAATTTTTATGATTTTTACAGTAGAAGGTTATTTGAATGCGATTCATAAAACTGTCTGTCTAAAACGCAATGCTTTGGAATTTTTTGTTAATGTCCCTGTACAGAAACCAGTTGTACATGACCTATTAAAGAAATTTAAGTAGGAAACATAGTAACTTGAATAACATATATCAGTTTTTAAAAATTCTGAAAATATTCAAGGACGACGAGGATAGGCCGACGGACTGACAGGTACGCAAATTGAAATCATATTAACAGTTAAAAAAATTTTAAAAAGTGATAAAAACGTTTAATATAAACAAAATTGCGCTTCCAGCAAATTTTACAGTAATAGCCCTTAATGTAAGTGAATCCTAATGTGTGCCCTAATTTTAATCGTACTATATTCTATGGAAAGCATTTTTTTGTGCATATGAATAATATATTTTAATTTCATTAAGGTTTGTGTAAAGTAAAGTTTTTAAAATTTGGTTTATAGAAATACGTCTCATAAAACGAAATGCTTTGAAGTACTTCCGTGCGTCATTGTATACAAACCAGTGAAGGTATTTACTTAATTTTAAATGATGAATATCCGATAGTGAACTTGAATAACATATTTTAATTTCATTAAGATTTGTGTAAAGTCATTAAAATATGGTTTACAGAAATAACTCTCATAGAACACAATTTTGGAATATTTTCGGTTGTCCCTTTACACAATATAGTAAATGTATTACACCCATTTTCAATGGAGAACATCCGATAGTGAACTTGAATAACATATTTCAATTTCATTAAGATTTGTGTAAAGTCATTAAAATATGGTTTATAGAAATACCTCTCATAGAACACAATGCTTTGGAATACTTTCGTCCCTGTACGCAAACATGTAAAGTTATTCACTCTTCTTTCAATAGAGCACAATAGCGAACTTGAATAACATGTATCAGTTTCAAGAAATTCCATGAATATTTACGGGAGTTAAAGCGCAGACAAACAGACAGGCTCACAGGCGGATAGAATGACAGACATACAGGGAGATGAACTGACGGAGAGATAGACAAACCAAAGTCATGAACACTTTTCGTCCTTGTTGGAAAGTGTTAAAAAGGTTGATTAAATTTAATTACATACATGTTTGAATACACATTTGAAGTATTCAACGGTAACTCTTGCTTCATCTTCTCATTTATAAACTAAAACTCATTATAATAAGTTCTATAAGTGTTCCACCGCTACCTCGAATACTATATTTAAATGATGTACTTTATCAAATGAATCTCAGAAAAAAAAGTAAATTTTGAAAAAATAATCTATTGGAATATATCAATCAGTATTTAGGGTCGAAATCTAAATTTTGTCCTCCAAAATTAGAACATATTTGAGGACGCCGCCTGTTGTAAAATTTAAATATTTTCCCTATAATTTATAATATGTATAATACATAAAGTGAAAAAAGTTTTTTTAGGTTCTGTATGCATAAGAATGACAAAATTTTTTTAATTAAATGGGATTTATTTGTTTTGTTCCCGAATTCATGGACACTGTGATAATTTGTCCTGAAATTCAATTTAAAAATTCTGGTTGGTTTAAATAAAAGTAGAATAAATTATTAAACTAATTTCAAAGTTAGGCCAATTTAGATTGCATTATTTTATATCAATATATTATTATCTAAAAATGTGAGGTAGGGATTGTTAAAAGAATGAAATTTTGTTAAAGAGGTTTAAAAGAAAAAAAAAATATTTTTTTCGTTGAAAGCTTTATTTATTAAATAATTTGTTAACCATTAACAAAAAAACTTTTCAAATTACATTACATCATTTTTAAAGTATCGTACAATTTTCTTTTCTTCTTTTCAAACAGCATTCTATTTTCAAACGATTATAACAGCACATAAGGGACATTTATTTTTATTTTTTTCTTTCACAATAAAAGAAGTAAATAAAAAGGAAGCGCGCCTTGATCGCTAAGAGAATTATGGGTTAGAATTAGAGCTCCGTGTAAAATTCTCCTAATACGTAGCATTAAAGGAAATGGCTATATACCTCGTTCTGAAAATGGACATATCAGTTATCCTGAATTTGATTTTTCAGGAAAGAAATGGTCATTCAACTATGCTTTTGTCGTACTGAGTAGTATTGTTCTTATCTCAGAGAGTTTGGTAAAATTTTTAGAGTGAATAACATCCAAGTCACGTCTGTTGTTTAAGATAAGGTTTCGAAAAGGAATTGGGTGTCTGTATTGAAATGAAATAGTATTGTTTATTTTTCTTCTTTTTGAATGTGGATTCTTGGTGTGTTTATACTTTTTTTTTTTCCTTTCGTTTTACTTTTTTGCCATTAATTTTCTGTTTGAAAAGTTTGTATTTTCAGTTCTCACAGAATTATGGCAAGTGGAGTATTTTTAAATTTAAAAGTGAATGTTTGTGATTAGTGTAGGAAAATAAAATCAGCAAATTAAAATTGAACTTATTTTCTTATAATATATGACAAAATGAGTAGATTGGGGATTTAAAATGCATAAATCTACAACTAGATAATATACAGAGATAAATTAATCAGAATATTTGTTACGAATCCTAATATATATATACAAGTTTGCCATAATTAAGTTGACAGTGCTCACAGTATTGTGCGGCACGATGCAATTGTGAGAACGGCGCGAAATTTTGCATGTAAATTAAACGAGACGGAAGAACTTAAAAAAAATGTTCTAAAAGTCACTACTAAAAAATATGTGCCGCTGTATAATAGAAAAGAGAATTACAAAATATGCAAAATCAATACTGATAAAATTATCTTTTATTTAACATCTTTACCTATTTAATTGAAGCTCAATGTGAAAAAAGAATACATAAATACTGATGAATTCTCTTTATCTGCAATTTCATTTACCCAAAAGAAGCATCAGCAGAAGAAGTTATTTATTTAAATCTCACATTAGATTTTTTGGCACAAGTTTTTGGGCTTGGCAATGTGTTACTTTTCGAAACGAGCAGATTGAACGCGTACAAATTCCTCCTTGTTTATCGAGTGCGCGTGACTTCGAAAACATTTTTTATCTCAACCAATGAAACGCGTCAACCGCTATTTGTGCTTTTAGAAAGTGTAAACTTCCTATCTCGGTTAATAGTTTAAAAGTTACGAAGTTTGAGAAAATAGGTAGAGGATGAAAACCAGTATCACAGAATAAAATAAAAAAAGTTGCCAGGATGATTTTCGACAAAGAACAAGACAATAATGCTGCCACTTTTGTTGCTCGTGGAGTAGCTCAGATTCTGGATATGCCTTAGAGTATGGTATGAAAAACTTCCCAAAGATTATTCTCATTTCTTTCCGTACAAGATCAGACGCATGCCATAATTACGTCAAACTGACCATGATAAGTGATTGGCTTTTGCTCTTACCTTTCTTGCCAGAATGGAGGTGTATAATGCTTGGTCGTAGAAAATTTTATGGAAAGACGAGGTCCACTTTTACCTGAATGGAATGGTAAACACCAACAACTGACAGATTTGTGATGACAAATCATCAAATGCATTCAAATAAATTTCCTTATATCCGCCTCTAAGGTGTCTTTTTGGTGTGACATCACAACAGAAATTGCCATAGGTCCTTTCTTCTATGATAACATTACCCAAGCAGAACCAATATCCTGTACTGTTACCGGAGTGAAATATCACCACATGCTAATCAACTTTGTCCTTCAGTGATTTCTGCAAAGACAATGCTTTTGGGAAAATAATTTTCATGCAATATGACGCCCTCTACACATTGCTTTTCCGAATACAATAGCTGCTATGACAGGAAATCAAAACAGAAAGAGACAATAGCCGCTGCTTTCCAACTGCATGGCTACTTTGGTTTCCTGATCTTACCCCATAGGATTTTTTGTTACAGTGTTACCTAAAATCCAAGGTATATCAAGGATTTGTCCAGGACCTTGCTATATTAAAGGCTAGCATATTAAGGATTCTACGGGAGATTCCTGCATACATGTTACATTTTACACAGAATGCAATATGTGGTTCTCATAATCGACGGTCACATTGAACTTGATTTAAATGTGCTAAATAAAAGGTAATTTTAATTCAGTATTGATTCTGCATCTTTTTATTAAATATCTGTCCTATTACATAGCGCCATACAGCCCTTTAGGGTTGACTTTTGGCAGGTTTTTTTTTTTTTTTTTTCGCGAAATCCTTTGTCCCTCCTCTTTCTTAATCTTCCAACAAAATTTGGTCCATTCTTGAAATTCTTGAGTTTTCTAAGCCCCCAGAATCTCGCATTATGCGTATTGATTTACCCTGAAGCATAAAACATTGCTTCATGAACGTTATCTAAAATACACAAAACAATAATTAATAAAAAAATTTATTAGTAACTGAGTACCTATAACAAATTGCATTTTAATATCTTATCAAAAAGTTTTGTAAAGAGTTTTTGAATTTGTAAAGAAACTTTGTGGACACCCTGTATTATGTATGTATAATTGACACAGAATTTTTGGAAATGGAGTACTTTATATTTTAGGGTAAAATGTTTATGTTTTTGAAAGAGATAAAATCTAATGTAAAGAACGCGAATTAAACTGTATTTAATTAATTTCTGTAAAAAGAATATTTTCAGTACTTCCAAAGTATGCATAATAAATTAAAAAATTAAAGTTTAAAATTCTTAAATTTTAAAACATAGCTAATAACACATTTTACGTTTTATGCGTATTTTATTATATCATTTAGTTAAATTTATAAATACATTTTTATATTTACAAAACTACATAAAGTATGTTCTAAACTATGCAGTATGTACTAAATCAAGTTCATCAGACTCTGTATTATTAAATGAGAAAAAAATAATATTTATATTTTATATATTATTTTGTCAAGTGGAAAATTTTAAAGTTTAGTCCCTCATTGGTCTTATCATTGTCAAAGAAAATGTCATAAAAGAGCCTATTCTCTTATTTAAAAAATATAAGATAATAATTTGTTCAATTTTATTTTAATAAGTTATTCCCTATAAATTTATATGATGCTACTCTGTGGTTAATTTTTAAAGCAATTTCAGGTATAAAATATATATTGTATTTATTATTTTTGATATGTTATTTTTAATATTTTAGCTCGAAAATATTACGGACGTAACACTGTAAAAAATTTGTATAATATTACACAACAATATTACGGTAGCTTACCATGTAGAGAAATACCATAACCCTGAAGATAAATGTTACCACAAAATGCAATAAACTCGCAACAACAGTGCTGCAGTCAAAGCGGCAACGCTTTGACTGCAGCACTCGTGCTTACTTTATTCGCATGATGAACGGTCGTGTGTTTTTTCGACCCGAAACAATTGTTGCGAGTTTATTGCATTTTATGGTGTTTATTCAAAGTTTGTGAGTAATATTTTTTACAACGCCAGTTTTGTGGTGCTTTTTTATTAAATGTTACCAGTTGTACCTATGTAGCCGGAACATAATGTGTAAGGTTACATAGTCATAGATGGTAACATTTCTTTGCATAGTTATAGCAAGTAGGCTGCCTCAATATTTATGTGTAATATAGCAAATAAAAGTTCACAATGAAGAAATAAAAAGTGAAATGACGCTTTCTGCAGTTGGTGAGAAGGGGTTAATAATAAATTTCTCTTTGTCTAGACTCTAGATAGATAAGTGATAACAGAGATGTGCCCTTATATAGATGAAAGGCATGTCTATTTATACACTGTAAAACATTTTATGCCACTTTACAAAACAACATTGAGGTAGCTTACTTGCCACAACCATCTAGAGAAATGTTGCCAGCTGTAACTGCGTAACATGGCGATTAAACAGTTACAACTAGTAACATTTCTCAACACGGTTGGGTACCTCAATAAGTAAAGTACCTCAATATTGTTGTGTAAAGTGGCACAATGTTTTTTACAGTGCATAGACAGAAAAGACATAAAATATGTCTTTTTATACAGGCAAAAAGAAGACAATATATGTAGTAAAATTATCAAATTAAAATTGAATTTATTCCTACTAGAAATGTATATTCACCATTGAATAAATGCAGCATTGGAAATTTAGTATAAAGTGTATGACGCCACAATTATATGAATTTCTGAGCTAAGTTAAATATACTTTTAATGTGTTAAAAATATTTTATAGTTCCGTGAATAATACTAAATAACTTTTTATGTAGTGTTCAAATAAAAAAAGAAATATAACATAATTTCGCTACGCGAGACTTAGTTAATAACAGAATATTTTAGCTTTGGCACATAAAAATAAGAAAGTGACATTTAAAAAAACTGGCGAAAAAAAATTCTTATTTATTTTTTTTATTTTTTTTCTGTCTTTTGATAGCATATACAAAAGGCACGTTTGAGGTGTTATTATTTTTTATTTTTTTAACTAAATGTGCAAGAATGATGTGGTGGAAGAATCAGATTGTGATGCACTTATTTTTTTACTTTCTTTCACATCAATACCTTTCCTTTAAATATTTTTTTAAGCTACAAAAAATAATCCGTTCGACCTTTTTTATTATTATTTACATATAATGCGATTTTTGTTTTTAAAGAAACTGAAATACAACTTTAAAAAAAAATTAAAATATATTTTTATAAAAACTATATTCCGTATATATAAAAGCAGAAGAATTCTATATAATGCTAAAGTTTATATATATATATGTGTGTGTGTGTGTGTGTGTGTGTATGTATACTTACTATACATAATCACTTTATATTTATTAAAATGTTAATACGAATTAGAACTGATAAGACATTTTTAATTATCGATCTCTCAAGAATAGAAAGTACAATGAAGTACTTTTCACGTTTATTTAATCCGCTAAGGCCCTGGAAAAAGGTATAAGGTTGCAAAATATGTTAACAAAAAAAGTATAAAACAAAGTATAACTGGAAAAATTTAATATCACACTTTCTTAGAAATAAAATTAAATACACAAACAAAGGTTATGAACGTATGTGATATATAATCAAAGCATCAAATGACAATTTAGAAATCTAATGGCATTTCATCTTGGAAATAATTATAAAGTCGAGGAGTTTTGAATGAGAATATAAAATCAACATCCTACAAATTGACCTTTCTTTTGAATGACATTTATCAGTCGATCAATCATTGTTGATTCAGGGTCGAGATGAAATTTCTTCTTTGATATTTTCCCTTGTATATCTGTTCGCATTGATGAGTTTGTCTTTCCCTCGATGGTGGCATATGTCCTTATAAACAGACTGCGCAAGTATGCTCCAAATATTTTTCAATGGGTTTAAATGCGAAATGCAGGATGGCCACACAAGCAGACGGACCTCATTTGCTTCAAATTAAGCTTATGTTGAAGAAGCAGCATGTATACTGGTATTATTCTGGCTGAAATATCCAATCTCCTGATATAAATAGAGTGTCATTAGGAAGCAAATTATCACCCAGCATATCTTGATACTTTTTGCGTTCATTTAGGTATAAATTACCACATCTGGTAATGTACCATTAATAACAAGCGCTCCCCATAAAATTACTAATCCCCCTCCATATCGCCGCTTGGATAAGTAGGGTTTTATTTATTTTAATATCATACTTTTATTTTTTAAAGCCGTCTGGCCCATCAAAATAAAATTTTCTGATTTAAAAAAAGTAATTTTTCCATTTATCTCCAAGCGAAACATACTTTTTATCGTATTCTAAGTGAGCAAATTTATGCTTCTTTGTCAAGTATTGTCGAGGTTGAAATTTTACGAACTGTGCCCTCGGATTGGAACTTAAAACACTCCAGACAGTTCGAATAATACATGGTAGACTTAAACCGCGAACTGTTTCTAAAGAAGACATTTTTTTAATCGCACGTCCATCGAAAAACGGTCCATTTTTTGCGTTTTGAAAGTGCATTTGGTCTTCTTGAGCGCTTGCATTTATTATATTATGAAAGATTTTTACAAAAATTATTGACCACCGATTTAGACTAACCGATAGACCTGGAACCGATAGCTGCATCACTCATTCCACTCGCTTTCATCCCAAGGATTTTATGGCGTTCTGCATCGGACAATTGTTTCTGCCTCGGCATTGTTGCCAGTAGCACAGAGAAAGACTAAAGTAACCCTAATTGTATAGTTAAGTTACCTTTTCTATTTCTTGTACTCGCAGACCGCAGAAAATTTGCATGTCCCTCCAAAAAATTCGACGACTTTATACTTTTTTCCATCAGCAGATAATAAAAATATCTAATATGGTAATTAGTTCACTTAATTTAAATTAGATTTTAATTAAAGTGTATTATAATTAACAAATCCTTTGCACACTTTGTAATTTTGTTGCTTTCCCATCCGAAAAATTTGCGTAAATCCTAGTTTAACTGGTTTTTTAATCGACTTTATAATTTTTTCCAGGGCTTTATATCTCGACACTAGAATGCAGTAAAGAATCATTTATTTGAGAATCTCGAAATTCAATAACAATTAAATATTCTGTTTTATTTTGAATAAGAAAAATATCGCGTTTAATAATTTTGGGGAATAAATCGAGGGTCCGCTATTGCACAAAAATAATATAAAATTCGGTTATTAAAATTCGAGCATTTTAATAATTTCTGAACGAATATATCAATATTCTTCTAATGTATAATAATATCAGAACGAAGTTGAGTTAAATTTTACTTAAGGACTTTGCAATAAAATATCTTGAAAGTCTACTACAACTTAAAATTGCAAATGGTTAAAGAACCAAATCTTGGTTCTGCTTTCGATTGTGCGATAACATGACCAAAAATGTTTTCAGAGTGAGAGAATAAGCTATTTCGCTCGACAGAAGGATATATCATTGACAGAAGTTCGTTGCTAAAATATCTGGAGAGCTTAAAATAAACCATAAGTGGATGGCCCAATCCTTCCATTACGGAGATAGTTTTTCTCTAACGAAGTTGGGATGTATATTCTGACAATATTGAACGGTATTGTTTGTATAATTTGATAAAATATTTGGCTTAGGAACAGATAGGCGCAAGAAACTATTAGTCGTTGTTAGCCATCTCGAATGTAACAATTGTGTAGGATTTCTGCCAGTGAAATTCCTGAACAATGATATGCAGTGAAGCCCTATTTTATTTCAAGAAGAAACTTTTGAACGGGCTGAAATATTTAGAAAAAAAGTTGTGTTATCTCTTATTGAATAAGAGCAAACTCAATAACAGATAGTTGTTCAAAATTTATTAGTTTATTTTAATCGTACAGTCGGTAACAAAAGTATCCGAACACTAGCAAAAATTCCTATGTAAAAAAGTAGAGTTAATACTGTTTTGTTAAATAAATCCTGGTCAAATCATGTTCTTAGTTAGTCTAAGAATACGATTCGATAAGGATTTATTTAACAAAACAGTATTAAATCTACTTTTTTTACATAGGAATGTTTGCTAGTGTTCGGATGCTTTTGTTACCGACTGTACAAGAAAAACACCGTGGTCCAACAATAGGTCCCTCTAAAGATAATATAAAGTGTCTGAATTGTAGGTCATTTTCATGGATCAAATTAATCATTGGTGCACTGGATAATTTATATACAAAATACCTCTTTCCTCCAGCTTGATGACGTCACCTCTGCGTCCCATGTTGACTACCATATAATCATAGATAACAGCAAATAAAAAGTTTCTGTTAACACATTTCTTCATAATATGGTACATAATGTTCATGTACTAATTTCAGAAGAAACGTGATCCAATTAGTTTTCACCAGATTTAATCAGAAATAAACATTCTTTCAGAACTGTTTCTCGAGGTTTCAGTACATATTTACATAAAAAGCGTAGGACACTTTCTGTCGTTCAAAAAGAGAATCGAAACATTATTTATGATTTCTTCATTTATATCCTGGAGACGTTTGCAGGCTTTTCATTTTGTTCAACTAAACATTATTGCATCAATAACATTTTTTCTGTAACCTTTTGTTTCTATAACTACGTTTTTCAAAACGATTCAAGTGCATTGCTTCCAGACATCATATACAGTCTATCCTATACCAATGAAACATCTTGACACACTATACTAGCTATACTAGGGATACCCTATTCTAGCATTTTTCTTATAAATAAAATCAGAACAACTTTGATTCTGAAAAGTATCATTAATAAGTTTTTTCTTTTCGGAGATTTTTCTCCGATTGCTTTTTTTTTTTTTTTAAAGTTTTTTAAATTTATTTATTTATTTATTTTTTCAAGATGACTTCCTTCCAACGTTTTCCTTTCATTTTTTCCGAATCCTTTTGATGGTTTCAATATTATAAATAGCGCCAACAATCATGTAGTATTTACTAAATTGATCAAATAAAAGACTTGTTCTTTCGTGAGAACTTTACAAGATTTTTCTTTTGTACTTATCAAACTCACATTTACACGCAACAATATCAAATATATATTAGGAGTGAAAATTCAACCGTGTTATTTTCTCCTTCGGATAATATTTTTCAGACAACAGAAATACTAATAAATTTAAAAATAACTAAATTTAAAATCTAACTATCGTTTGTTTAGATGTATTATTAGGTACTAGAAAAATAGTAGACACATTTAAGAAGATATGTAGATATACAATTTTTATGTTAACTTTTAAGAAAAAACACTACTTTTTTTTTTTCTTTTCTTTTTTACTTTTGGAGAAAACTCGGTTTGAATGTTTGCTCCTAATATACATTTTTTTTTTCTTTTAAGCTAAAAAACTATAAATATTTTGTTTAACATTGTCGCTGTATTTCCTGTGGGTACTAAACCATGCGTTATGGTTTGACATTCATTGCGAAACAGTCTAAAATTTTGAAGAAATTTTTACTTAAAAACAAACATAATTCTAAGGTACCTCTAATTTATCTGCCATAACTATGAAAATTTTTCTGTCAATTGGTTACTTTAAAATCTTTTAAGACTTTAAGTCATTCTGCACCATTAAGTTCAATTGCATAATTTTTTTAGTATGATACAATTACTTTAACTATCCAAAAACTAGATCTTAATGTTCACTTCTATTTTCTATACTCATATCCATGCTATGATGCAAAATTAAACCAGGAAGAAGATCCTCTGTTACCTATTAAATAAGTTCACTCCAAGGAAAAAAAAAAAAAAAAAAACTAGTTGGCATAGGTGGACTCTGCTCAGTTCCCATCATATTTATGTTCTCAGAAATTTCTAGTGCGAGACATATTATAATCATGTTAAAAGAAATGAATTTGACCAAAGCTTGATACAGTAACAGAATGAAATCTCCGCCTAATAGGCTATCCACCGTTCACTTCGATATATTTATCTTATTCTAATCTATTAATTTATTTTATCAGGGTCAATTCCGTTGTTTAGTTTTCATGCTACTATTTCCAATGCAATAATCCTCAAAATTCACATTTATATGAAAAATTTACAATATCGCTATGTTGATAAAATCGTAAATTACGAATAATTTACGAAATTTTCCTATTAGAATATTTGTATTCAATCATGTTTAAACAAATATCATAAATGCAATTTTGAAGTTGTCTAATGTATTTATGATCCTCAAAATGGAAGTTTATGCTCAATTTTGCCTTATTCTGACATGTTAAGTCAATCGTAAATTTCTTATAACTTACGAAATTTTTATATTGGAAAAATTATAGTCATTAATATTCAAGCCAGTATCCTAAATAATATTTCAAAAGTAGTCTGACATCTTTACGATGAAAATGTCACTCAAAATTGACGTTTATGTGAAATTTTGCCCTATACTGCCGTGTTAAGAAATTTGTAAATTTCCAATAACTTGTGAAATTTTCAAAGTAGCATATTTATAGTTACTGATGCTCATTCCGGTATCAGAACTCATATTTTAAAACTGGTCTGACATTTTTACAGTAAAAAGTTTCCATGTGATGCACGTTTAAGTGAATTTTTGTCCTATTCTCCCATGTTAAGAAAATCGTAAATTTCTAATAACTTACGGAGTTTTTTAATTCAAATGTTTCAAATAAATAAGGTTCTTGCCTGTGTCGAAAGTAATATTTTAAAACTGATTTGAACTCTCTGCGATAATCTGTTCTTGAGATATCATGTACACAGACTAACAAACTAACGGACTAACACACTAACAGACAACCTACAGACAGACACCACACAAATTTTGTCATTTTCGGATTCCTCACACATGAAAACGTGTAAAAAAGTAAAAAAAAACGAGGTCGAAATTTTTCACGATTACCTAAGCTCCCCATACCTATAGTATGATGGGGAACTAAAAAAAGTCACACACACGAAACATTATATGACATGGTCTTAAGTAAATTATTCCTTTATTACATAAATAAACTTGATGCGTACGCGTTGACTTGTACGCGGATGAGTACAAGTTATCAGAGCAGGATTTACCATTGCGAGCAATAAGTCACAAGTTAAATATTTTTGAAAAATTGTTTATTTTGGGAACAAAAGAAAAAAAAAAATCTTTTCTATCGAACTAATAAAAGATCCTTTTTTTGTTTTTAAATGTCCAATATCTATTTCCCGAGAAATCACTTACAAATCCCGGGTTCTTTTCTTTTTAGTTCCCCATCATACTATAGGTATGGGGAACTTAGGTAATCATGCAAATTTTCGACCTCCGTTTTTTTAATTTCTTACACATTTTCAGGTGTGAGGAATCCGAAAATGACAAAATTCGTATGGTGTCCGTCTGTAGGGTGACTGTTCGTTCGTTAGTGAGTCCGTTAATGAGTTTGCTAGACTGTGTACACGATATCTCAAGAACAAATAGTCGTAGAGAAGTCAGATCTGCTTTAAAATATTACTTTCGACACTGGCAAGAACCCTATTCATTTGCAACATACGAATTAAAAAACTTCGTAAGTTATTAGAAATTTACGATTTTCTTAATGTGGGAGAATAGGGCAAAATTTCACTTAAACGTCCATTAAGAAGAAAATTTTTACTGTAAAGATGTCAGGACAGTTTTAAAATATCAATTTTGAATTCGAAATGAACATCATTAACTATAAACATGCTACTTTGAAAGTTTCGCAAGTTATTTGGAATTTATGAATTTCTTAACATGGCAGAATAGGGAAAAATTTCACATAAACGCCAATTTTGAGGGAAATTTTCATCGTAGAGATTTCAGACCACTTTTTAAATATTGTTTATAATACTAGGATGAATAGTATTGACGATGAATTTTCCAATATAAAAATTTCGTAAGTTATTAGAAATTTACGAATTTCTTAACATGGCAGAATAGGGCAAAATTTCACATAAACATTAATCTTGAGTTATATTTTCACCTTAAAGATGTCAAACCACTTTTGAAATATTATTTAGGATATGAATATCCTGGCATAAGTATCATAGACTACGATTTTTCCAATAAAAAAAAATTCCTAATTTATTTGGAATTTACGATTTACTTAACATGACAGAATAGGGCAAAATTTAGCATAAACGTCCATTTTGAAGATCATAAATGTATCAGATAACTTCAAAATAACATTTATGATACCTGTTTGAACATGATTGACTACAAATATTCTAATAGAAAAATTTCGTATGTTAATCGTAATTTAAGTTTCTGTCAACATAGCGAAATTGAAAATTTTTCATATAAATAGGAATTTTGAGGATTATTACATTGGAAATAGTAGTATGAAAACTAAACAACGGAACTGACCCTGATAAAATATTTATTAGATTAGTATAACATAAATATATCGAAGTGAACGGTGGATAGCCTATTAGGCGGGGATTTCATTCTCTCACTGTGTCAAGCTTTGGTCAAATTCATTTCTCTTAACATGATTATAATATGTTTCATACTAGAAATTTATGAGAACATAAATATGATGGGGAGCTGAGCCGAGTCCATCTATGTCAACTATTTTTTTTTTTTTTTTTCTTTAATCCAGGCGATCGTACTTGATTAGTTAAATACTTTGCCTGTTTCAATTTCAGAAATTAGTACATATTCGCAATATACAGAGTTTAAGGTGTGATTTTTGGCGGAAACTGTAATATATGTTATACGAAAGATACACATAATATACAAACAAAATATCTACTTCATGCGAGAGATAATAGCGCTCAGGAAAATCTAAGATTTCAAATTCTTTCTTTAACTTACCTTATCATGGCTTATACTGGGAATATTTTTTAATTAAAATTTAATCTACCTTATTTAACTAATTATTCTCTTTAGATTAAAATAATTCTTAAAATACAAAAAGATAAGCAATATATAATATTTAACTGCAAGTACATAATTTGTATACTTAGAGAGAAATTATTTCTAAATAACTGAAAGATTTTCCGCATGGCATGCGACTTATATACTTAGCCTTCTTAAATATTAGAAGTACATAATTATGTATATTATGTAGCACTTAAAGAGCAACGATTTTTGCAAATAATTTATAGTATTTTACATTAAGTTTGAGAAAGACTGCAAAACATTTATACATTCTTAAATAAATTTATTCTAACTTTTATATTAACAGCAACAATCGATTAATAATACATTTCACAATCGTCTTTGTTAAAAGCTTTAATTTGAATATTTTAAAACTACTAGAGTGCTCTGCCCCTACTCGCTTCAGTCACCAATTCCCAAGGGAGGCTTCACTTTCCTTTCCGACTCGCTTCACTCAATAACCCTGCGAGGCTCTACCCACCTATTCGCAGTCCGACCAAAATAAATAAATATTTAAAAAATAAAATAAAGTAAATAAAGCAGCATCATTAGTTACTTTTTTAAAAAATATATAGAAAGCAACAATTTATTTTTCTCAAAACTTTTTGAGTTATAATATGTTTTTGGAAAAATTTGGTGCTTCGTAAATTAAAAAAAATACGACCCGCTAATTCATATTTTGTTAAAATTTTATACGATTGGAAAGAAGATTATAAAACTTTTCTGATGTTTTCTGTCGTTAAAATTGGCCAACTGCTTTTACGTACAGAGTGATTAAAAAAAGAGATGGGAGAATGTAAGCCGTAATTGTCAGAAATTGTGGAGCTTTTCTTTTTCTTTTATTATGTTAAAAAATATTTAATAACAGTATTTTATATATTTTTTAAAAAGGTACATAGTTGGAATTGTGAAGAAACGTGTTTTTAAATGCTGGAAATGCATTTCCCATTTTTATATACGTTTACACAGAATTGGAATTTAAAAACAAAGCTTTCAAAGAAAGAGCTTCAAAATGAGCATTCCGGAAAATCCAAGCACAAGCATCACAAAACAAAAAAAACAAAAAAAACAACAAAAAAAAAAAAACTTGCAAGAGTTTTGCTATCGGATTTTAACCTTTTAAGAGTTTGAACCTCTCTTTGAGATCTATGTTTAAAAGAATAATACTAATTGATTTATCTCGAAACTTTTTAGAGTAATAAAATGTTTAGTGAAAAATTCGATGTTTTGTAAATATTAAAAATTTGAATCACTAACCTGTATTTTGTTAAAAGTTTTGTATGAATAAAAAGAAGATTAAATGTCCATTTTAAATAAATACTTCATTAAAAAAATTTACAATCTTTTTTTTTTTTTTTTTTTTTTTTTTTTTATATATATAATGTGATCCAATATTTTGGACATCTTAAAATAAATAAATATTAATATATATATATATATATATAAACATTTACACAGTTAGAATTGGAAATAAAGTCTCTTTGGTATAATACAGAAAAATCTGATCAACACATTTCTTGATCCGTTTCTGAAGGATGGATTTTCAAAAACACAGGAAAATTTTCTACTTTTTTTCCTTCTTACCGTGGAACGCTTTCTGATGAACGAACAAAGGATTTTCGTGAAACTATTTGCAAGTTGGCAGTTAATTCCTTTTGTTAACATGGCATTTTAATTTAATAACTTAGTTAATCAAAGTGATAGAAATGTCAAACAAAGATAAATATTCTACTAGAATTATTTAGAAATCATTGGTACCTCTCATGACGCTGAGGACTATCCCACTTGCGAGAAGTTGCCGTCTTAGACAAAAAATTTGGACAGCAGAGGCAGTAATTTTTTTTTTTTTAATATATAGAGAAAATTATATATTATATGTTATATATATATATATATTATTATTATCAGCTTTTTAAAAGTAATACTTCCTAAGTGCTTCTAAAAGTTGTTAGGATTTAGTAATTGCTTTAGTCATTTATTAGCAGAGTGTGCGAGTTGCAATTTTAAGTGGTACATTTATTTTATTATTATTATTTAAGCAATTTTTCATAAGCTGCTAACTTAGACTAACGGTACGAGCACCACAAATTTCTCTAAAAGCGAATACATATTTAATAAAAGACAGCTCAATGTCTCCTACCAAAATGGGAGAGTTGGCGTTTTTGCTATTTAGGAGAGATTGAGCATTTTTTTTAATGCTATATTAATTGAGATTTCGCAGCTTATCTGTAATGACAACACGGTGAGGATGAGTTTGGTGAATATATCTGGAACTGAACGAGGAAATAACTTCGACAAGTGACTGGACTAGTTCAACCCACTCGACACGGCGCATCTTATGGAAGAACGCTCCCAGAGTCTGAAATTGAACATTTTTCAGGAGTTGTGTGATCTATAAAGGTCACCACTCCTCTGGTGGGATTTACCTCTATAAAGCTATTGTTAGCCTATGAAAAACTTATCACAAAATATTTAAATATTATTGTACATCTATTTAGTTTTGCGGTATTTTCAAGTGTGATGCTCGAGTTTTGTGCAGCTGTCGGCTGCTTAAACAGAAAAATAAACCTAAATGCAAGAAAAAAAAAAAAAAAAAAAAAAAAAAAAAAAGCAGCCTACTCAAACTTTTTTTAAGGAATATAACCGATAAAATAAATTAAATAAATGTAAAGGATTTTAAAGCTGAAACGAGAGATGATTTCAAATCATGTGAAATTTAGATCTTATGTTTTGAGCATTTTTAGGTTGAAGATTTTGAGAATAAATAAACTTTAAAAAATAGTAAACGGTGGGCGGATTCTAGGCTTAAAAATGGGCGTTGTAGTCATATATCATTGCACACACGGTGTGTTGATTTTTTTTCTTTTTTTACCTTAACAGCACATCACATCCACAAGACATCCTCGGGATATCCTATGGATGAAAGCACATCCAATGGGCATCCTAAGGATGTACTATGGATAAGTGTGTCGTTATGGTAGAGGGTAATCCGCATCTAACAGATACACTTGTGGCATGTGGTTGCACTATAACTTCACCATGTGCAACAATAAGTGCAATGATTGTGAACAATAAGGGATTCGAACAATAAGAAATTCTTCACCAAACGCGAAACCATCCTAGCTGAAAAGGAAATGTATTAATTTTAAGTTAAACGTGTTATATATTGACTTAATGCTATTTTGTGGTCTTGTTCTTTTTTGTGTTTCTTTAATATTTTTTCTTTAAAGACATTTTTGTAGCTCTTTTTAAGTTTCTTTTATTTTTCTAATTTTTTATTTTCTGAATTGAAATATCCACTCCCAATAAAAAAAATTATTTGTACAAATACTTCACAACAATGTAATTTAAGTGAAATTCTTCTTATTATTATTAATGTAATTGCAGTTATAATTAAGCACAATCTCTCCTACCCAAGTGCGCAATCACTCCTACCCTATAAGGAGAGATTGCGCAAAACAGTTCATTTGGTTTTATTACAGCTGTTGTTTTAAATTATGACAAAGCAACAAAATAGCAATGGAAATGTATAGAAGAAAATCAATTTAAAATAATGCACCAATAATTTAGCAAAAAAAAAAATATTATTTGAATTTTTTAAATCATTCTGTTGAATTGTAAGCAAACTCTCCTAGCTTTACAGTATATTTAAATTATAATTTTTAAAACATTGCGTTTACTTTTATTTATAAAAAAGAAACCTTTTTCCAAGTGCAAAATTTAAAGTTATATAAAATATTTTTATCATTACATATCGATCACTTGTAATTAAAAATTTTTTCAAAATTATACATGTTTTTATAAGATACATGTTACATATCTATGCTCTGTTTTTGAATAAAACACAAAATATATACATAAAATACACTCAGAAATTTAAATTTAAAATACGATGTAAATTTTTATTTTGTTTTTTAGTAAAAATTATGAATAAAAAATGTGTAACTTACTTTAGAATTTCGCAAATGTTCTAAGAAGTATAACAACACATACATCGTAAATATTTGCATCTAAAATAAGTAAAATGTATTTTGTTTGATAGAAAAGAAATTCAAACGAAGAATAAGTATGAAATAATGTAAAATAGTACTGTATAGGCATGATACAATGTATATTTAATAATTTATTCATTTGTGACTTCTGTGATTTTTTTTTTTTCAATCTAAAACAAAAAGAAAAAAGAAACAAAGAAACAAAAAAAGCCACATACTGTGATAAAAATAAAAATAAAATAAAATCTGCTGCTAGAGTGTTTAAAAAAAAAGTAAAAACTTAAGAAAAATGTATGTTGGGAATAACATAAAAGAATATAAATATTTATTTTCTAATATTTCATTTAATTTATATTTCTAAACGTTTTATCTGTTTTTACAATGATAAATTTATTCAGAAAAATATTCTGATATATAATCTTTCTTGTTGTGGAATTCAATTTATATATATATATATATATATATATATATATATTATATTAAAAAATTAATTAATAGTTAATTAATAAATAAACAAGTAATATATTGGTTTAAAAAAATAGGCCAAGAATTTAAGATATTTGATTAAGACATAGGAAGTTTAAAGCTTAAATTAATAGTATGCTTTTGTGAGTCCACAGTGTTCAATTTCTTAAAACTTTTAGCAATGCATAAGCTACAACCATAAAACAGTAAAATGTTCTACTTCAATTCGATATCTTGTGTATTCCTTAACATTAAACAATGCAAAAAATTTACACCAATTCAGTGCTTTATAAGAGCCACAATATAATAAAATTAAAATAGTTTTTTTAGAGAGAGTGAAAAGCAGCTATAACTGTGTAAAATTTTGTTATAAGGTAAACGTACTAGTAGTGGACCATGTACCAGTAGTGGACACTTTTAATTTTAAATTCAGAAAATAAGCTACCTAAAATTTTTGAAGATTAGAGCAATGTTCAGGAAGGACGTTATAGTCCTCTACTGTTAAACCCTTTAACTAAAAATAATTCAGGCCATTAGTTTTTAAATAATGTTAGTTTAAATAAAAAAATTTGCCCTTTTTGTGATTTTGCCGTTTTCTTCTTATCACTTTGAATAAGGAAAGGAAATTTTATTTGCTCTCTCTCTGCTTATTCCTAACTGATTTCTTCTACCTTTTACTTCATATGACTAAAATAAGTATGCAGAATTCTTTTCTTCTGCTGTTTTTTAAATATTGTATCAACGCATAGTATATTTATGGGTATCCTCTACTGGTACCAAAAAATGTCATCCTGACCAATAGTGGACAGCCCTTTCCATTACTGACTCATGTGACTTTTAAGGTCAGATCCAGTAGTGGACACAATTCTGTAATCCAGCAATTTTAGAGTTGAATTCAGTGTTTTCGAACGTCACTCTAAAGCTACGCATTCAGCGATTGGCGCCGATCTGGGACTCCCTCCTAGGAGGGTAAGGAGACATGCTATTACAATTTTCATCTTCAGCGGTGAAGGTGGATTCCAGGCTTTCCCAAATTTAGAAAACTGAACAAATTGGAAATTCGTTTGAATCATAAGATTTTTTTATTCGCATTTCTTTTTTTTTTTTTGGTTCAATATTGGACTTGTTGGTTAACCCGTTAGTAGTCGCTAGTTGGTCGATTTGCCGCCCATCTTTTAGTGTTGCCAGATTTTTTTATTCAATAGCCACCAAAAATTTTTAGAAGTAGCATTTGATATACATAAAACGCGAATAAAATCGAAGAAACGTCGGTCACATCACTTCTTAAAATTATTGGTGACAGTTAAATAAAAAATGTGCAATTTTTAATAGATGGCGCTGTCTATAGCGACTACTAACGGGTTAAGTTCGGTTTCCCTTGAAACAACATAACTGCGGTCAGTATCTAGAGGGTTGAGCATGAGTGAATTTTATGTCGCACTAGTGCTACACTATGACGGTCTGAAACTCAGTTAATGACGATCTCAGTTAATGACGGTCTGAAACTCACCCCCTAAGGATAATCCGGAGACATTTGATAACCCTCAGAAGTTTAACTTTGATTGGAACATGGAGGGCATTGCGGCCACAAAGAGAAAAGTGTGATGGGATGTCTCCTTACTAGCCTTATTAAGTTATTCCCAGACTGTCTCCAATAACACTGCTCTGCATGAAAATTGCCCCATACACCATTTTGGCAAATTCTTATGTAAAATGACCTCCTTATTTTGAATATGACGCCTATTTTGCCCTATAACCCACCTTTTTATTAGAGGCGGACCCCTATTTTTATCATTTTTCGGTGATTTTGTTGCATTAAATTTCATTTTTAGGGGGGGGGGGGGGAATCTGCCACTGAAATTATCTATTACATTTCTTATATATTTTTAATCTATTTATTAACGTTATTAAATAAACATTATATAATTTGGTTTTTAGGTGCTAAATGAATTCTTTTTCATTCTCTAAATCAAATTCATGGTCATAAAATTACTGAACATTGGTAAAAATTGAGGGAGGGGGTGGTGTTTCTCGAAAACGGTGGGTGACTGAGCAAAACGGAAGTCTTATTTGGATTCAGGAGGTCATTTTATATAACAATCAACAGAAATGGTATCAGAGCTCTAATTGTTTTTTTTTTTTTTTTTTTTTTTTTTGTAAGTGCGGTGCAACCAATAGTGTAACACTAGAGCGACGTAAAATTCATTCAAATTTTAGCCCTAAATGTTGGCCCCAACGGAGATACATGTATGTGAGGACAAACTGCTAAAACGGGTCTGTCCCCAAGGCATAGAAATGTTTGGTAACCTTAATTTTAAAGCAAAAAATCATAGGGTTCCACTACTGGAACAAAAAATGGTCCACTACTGGGTTTTTAGTGTGTCCACTACTGGCTCATTTTAAGCTCTCCGGAGTTTTGATTTTTTACATATATAATAGCTACAGTTAGCAATTTTCATAATACAGTCGGGTTAAAAAAGAGTTAGTAAAGGTGTGAAATATTAATTATTTTTTGAAACTCTTAAATTTAGAGAATTACACAAGAAATAGCCGGAAAATGCCCTTAAAATGTCCACTACTGGTGCGTTTACCTTAACTAGAAAAAAAAAGAATGTACAGTAAACTGCTGCCTATCCACATAAATTGCTGTATAGCACAGGTTCAGCGCATAATAAAAATTGCGGATAAACCGCAAAATGTATGAAAATAGGACAAATGAGATAAAAAATATTGTAACTCTAAAGCTAGATTGTACTATATGTAAAACATAATAAAATCAGTAAAAATACTCATAATATAGTAAAAATACTTGTATTTTATGTAGTAAATAAAGTAAAAGTAATAGACTAATCTGTGTATTTGTAATGAACCCAAGGTAAAAAGTTTAAGCTGATTTATGTACAAAATTAAACAGTACCTACTGTATTGTACAAAAAATAAAACAAAGGCAATAAAATTCTCTCTATTTACATGTTTTCTTTTCCATCTATCTTCTCTCTCTCTATTTCTTTCTTTCTTTCTTTTTTTTTTTTTTTATTTATTTTTTTTTTTTAAAGATTTATGTTTTTTTAATTTCGCACAGAAAACACTTTCTTTTAATTCCTCGCTTTCTTGATTCATCCTTCATCTCATGCTCACAGACCGCAGCGCGCATAATCCGTTCGGAGATAATCGGGAGTCATAGTTACCAGCTTAGCACTTTATGACTACGGAAAATTTTAATAGAAAAGTTTATTTTATTTAATCAGTGAACTGTAATGGAAAAAAAAAGCGCTTATGAAAAGTCATACGGTGCGCATTGATTATTAATACTTTCCATCCGTACCTACTTATTGTAACGTTATAACTTTCAACGTTCTTTACCTATGTTGTCACGTAACGGATAGACATAAGAACTGAAAGGCATACAAATCGACTAATTGTATTTATAAACACTTTTAAACATTGTTGGAAAGTTTTAAAAATAGTTAACGCAAAAGAAAATTCAGTCTTGAGATTTTAATTGCAGCCCTTTATGTAACTGAATATTTTAGTGTCTCCTTGTAAATCTCAAGGTTAACAATACCGTATTCTATATAAAACATTATTTTAGAATATTAAAAATAAATGCCTATTTATTTATCATTTTTTCAGTAGAAAATTAATTAAATATGATTTACAAAATTGTTTGTGCTAAAACGTAATTCATTCGAGCTTTTGGGGTGTCCCTGTGCACAAACCAGTTGTACAAAACTTATTAAGGCCATTTTAAATAGTAAATATTCCATAGTGAACAAGAATAACATATATCAATTTTAAAAAATTCTGAAAATATTTAGACTTTCGAGATGGGCAGACGGACAGATAGAAAGAAGGACAATCGGGCAGACAGGTACACAAATTGAAATTATATTCAAAGTTTAAAATATTTAGAAAGAGTTAAAAAAGTTTAATATTAAAAAAAAAAAAAAAATGCAATTCTTTCAAATTTCCAATAATCACCCTTAATGTAATTGAATATTTTTGTGTGGCCCGGCAAATTTAATGCAATAATACTGTATTCCATAAAAAGCATTCTTTGGTACATATGAATAACATATTTCAATTTCATTAAGACTTGTGCAAAGTAAAGTTATTAAAGTTTGAATTATAGAAATAACTCTCATAGATTGCGATGCTTTGGAATACTTTCGGGTGCCCCTGTGTACAAACCCGTGATAATATTCACTCCATGTTCAATGGGGAACATCCGATAATGAACTTAAATTATATATTTCAATTTCATTAAGATTTATGCAAAGTAAAGATATTAAAATATGGTTTATAAAAATAATTTTCATAGAAAACAATGCTTTGGAAGACTTCCACGTATCCTGTACTCAAAGCAGTAGAGATATTCATTTCATTTTCAGTGGGGAACATTTGATAGGGAACACGAATAATATACTTTAATTTCATTAAGATTTCTATGAAGTATTAAAATATGATTTATAGAAATACCTCTCTTAAAACACAGTGTTTTTGGATAATTTCGTGTGTCCCTGTACATAAACCAGGACAAGTATTTTCTCCATTTTCAGTAGGGAACATCCGATAGTGAACTTAAATAATATATATCAGTTTCAAGAAATTCCATGAATATTTACGGGAGTTAGAGCGCTTACAGACAGGTAAACCGAAGTCATTAACGCTTTTCAAACTTGTTGGAAAGCGTTAAAAATTAATAATCCGGGAGCGAAAAGGTGCTAAGTTGGCAACTACGCCAGAAGTACACTGTATGTGTACAGAATTCGGAGGCTTTATAATTTATTAACTTTTACTGTTAGTTAGACTTCAGTTCCCGCCTATATAGGATCCCTCTTATGGACGGGTCGCTGTAGTTTGTTTTGTACAGCATAGAGTTCGAAATCGAAGGATTGAGAATTTGATATTCAAGCCAACGAATTATCGTTGAATACAGTTATAGTGGCTAGTGCACATAACATACTTCTTAGCTGCAATACCTACCGCAAAGTAATACCTGAGGGGTTTACTGAGGTGTAGGAGCCATACCCTCATAGAGGATCAAAATTGTAACGACATCTATAGTGACTGATTCCAAATGATTCCCAGATCGTCGCCAATTGCACATTGCGTAACTTTCGAGCGACATAATATTCATTCAATTTAAGCCTTAACTGTTTCGCGGAAGATCAAAATTGGATTGTGTAATGCCGTGAGCCCAGCCGGCATGAAACAAAGCGGCTCCTTTCAATAAAGGAACTGCATATAATAATGATAAAAAACAATTTATTTACCAATTAAATGTAGAATGATGAATAAGCATTTTGGTTGTGCATGAGCTTGAATTCTATCCGACGAATAAATATGAAGTCTAACACATAGTTGCATAAAATGTCAGGACAAAGTGGAATTTTTTCATCGAAGCCTTTCCCAAGCCTTTCTTCCTAACCCATTCTTCTTGGTTTAAAAATGTTGTGTTACGAATTTTTGCGTCATGAGAATCATTTACTTCCGGTATTGCTGTCTTTGCAGCAATACTAAAGAAGGATTAATTTTTCCATCTTCTATAACAATGAAGTGGATACTACAAAGAGATTTTTTCAGAGAAGCAGGAACGACTACTTAAATCTGTTTTCCAGAATGGAAGATCAAGTGCCGGCTTTAAAGAGATAGCGATGGTTTCTGAAACCTTTTCATAGTTTTTTTTTGGGCGTTGGGACTAATTCAATTGGCTGTCATTTTGTAGTCATTGTACGGTGTAACGGTTGCATGTTTCCAGTCTATTGTGTCCTATGTAAAGTGACTTTCAGACACTTTACATATGTCTTTACATTGTGTCTATTCTCTATAGCCCACTGTGTAGTTCTAGAACGACTTTAAGTCACACCAATCGACGAAACATGGGTGTAGGAGTCTGATTGCATCTGAAGAAAAAGAGCAATTGCTCGATTATTACAATACACGCAGTGCTTTCTAAATTTTTTATTGTGTTTTGAAGAAGTAAATTTCATGGTTATGTTTTTATACAAGTTTTTTACACTTTACACCATATTTTTTGAAAGTGAAGTTTCATATTTGTTGCAACGAGGCTAAAGTATTTATATATAGTCTCAATTTGATCAGTTAATGAACAACTCTGTAGAGTTTCAATCAGAAGTTAAAGGTCTACTTCTGCATTGAGTGCGCAAAAGCTCTGTCCATTCGACATATAACATTTAAATTTTATTTTTGGTATACTTGAAGTTTTAAACCTTTTTGATCAGAGTACTCAAATACCAGTATGTTTACTCAATCCTATAGTTTTATTTGACTATTTAGGGATTTTTAGCTTAAGTTTCAGGTCTTCTTCTACGAAGCTAGAATACGTGTATGCTCAGTCAAATCCACTATTTTTATGTGAATAGAATTCAATGTTTGCTCTACTGAAATTAGAGCAGTGACTTTGTTTTCTTTATACTGGCATAATGATTGACTAAGATAAGTTTTAGGCAGAGTTTCTATTAGACCAAGTAACTCGTATGCGCAATTAGTTCATTAGGCTTATCTTATAAATGGAACTCATTTACTAAATTTCATTATTTTATTTTCAAGAGAAGAGTGATTACGCGCGCGACTTCAATAATTTGCTTAATGTTTTCATTAGGCAATAACAAATTATTTAGATTCACCTATTGTTGTGTGAGTAAAATTGTCTAAACTGAAATAAATAATTTTTCTCCATCTTATTCAGCTTTTATACAGATTTCACTGCATTACAGTTATTAGAAATTAATTACCTTCTTGTTTTGAATATGTATTTTATTGTATTTTATTTTTATTCGGTTACTATTAATTAATCTATTCTTCGCCATGAAACATTTTTCAATGATATAAAACATATACATACTTTTTTGAAATGCACATCTGTTATTATATCATTACAATTTTTAAACTACATTACATAATGCAATCATCTGCATGAAAAACTATTATTGTAATTGTTATTGTATCAAAAAGCCAAATTACGATAATATGATTTGATTCTACAATATAATGAGAACTATTTAATAAATCAAATTTCATTGAGATCATTGAAATCAAATATTAGCAATTAATTATTAGCGGAAAAAAAAAAAAAAGGAAAATACTAAATTATTAAGAGATCAGTTAGATTCATCGTTTGTCCCTCTACATGGAAAACTATCGAATTTTCGTTGCTTTATGTTTAAAGGATATCACAATAAAAGTAGAATTAATTTTATTATTGTCATTACTTTTTTTAATACTACTTCTTCAGTGCGTCTTCTTTAACCTTAGTAGGCAATTTAAAATTAAATGAATTTTAGAAATTGAATTTTAGAATTTCGGGATCAGTTAACGAAACAATATATATATATATATATATATATATATATATATATATTTCACTTTAAAATTGAGTCCAAAAATTACAAATAAGATTTGGATTGTATTTTATATTTTTGGCTGTAGAAATTTAGATGTCATCAGACTGAATCAAATACAAAATAAGAGACACAAAATAATGCTAAAAATAGATACGACGTGTCTACGACAGTGACGCCTGGTGCAATTGAGGTACAAAATACGACCATCGACAATGAATTGCAAAATAAAAAAAATAGCCAAAGATAACAATTATGTTGCAGAATATGTTAGAAAAGTCTAAAAATAAAAAATAATTTCATATTACATAATCGTTAAATCAAGCAAAGTAGTAATAGAGTACTTATTTTTTCAAAAATATTCCAGATTTGAAATAAATGTTATATATGACGCTGCCCCCCCCCCTTACTCGTCTCAAATGGCCGTTAATTGGGGGGACACATTCTCCATAGATAGTGTATTGTTTAATTCTTATATACCAGGTTTTAAAGTACAGATTTACTACGATTTTCCGAAATTTTGCCTTATCTATTTGTAAAGAATATTTGGTACGTGAAATTAGTTAAACCATTATACAGTACATTGCTTAACAAAATACCCAGGCTGAAAGTCCGTATATCCTTTTAAAAGAGATCCACTTGACAAAAATAACAGCAGTCATTTCTAATAAAACAGTTTTTTATTTTTATGCTAAAGACATTAAAATCAAGTAAGCACTTACACGGTTCTCGTAAAATTCTATAGGCTAGAGAGAGAGAGAGGGAGAACAAACTAGAACAGTTGTTTCTTACGCCAGTACACAAGAGATATTGACAGTTTGAAAGCCAAAGGTGTACTAAATTGCATTCGCCAATTCAAATCCGAAATTAACAAACTAATGCCAATTAAAGCGCCAAAAGAATGTCCTAATTGGTTAATTTAAAAATTTAATCCGGTATCCAAAAGACAAAGACAAAGACAGGCTTGGCAACATAAATTAGGCCAAACATAATTTATTTTTATCGGCGCCAGGAATATATCATTAAGAATTTATTTGTTCTTTTTTTTTAATTACTATTATTAAAAGAAACGAATCCAGCATCTGTTGACGCCAATGAGACTGAAATAATTTATTATGATAGCACAAATCACCGGAAATGAAATACATTTCGCAACTTCTGTTTATATTAGAAAGTAATTTAGACAAATAAATTATTTTCTATCTATGATTAAATGAGACATTAAAACCTAATGTTGTTGAAAAGGGGAAAATGTACTTGTTTATAAATAAATAAGTCCCTTAGTAAAAATACAAATTAAATTAAATAGATATTGACTTTTATAATAGAATGAATTGATTTCAGAGGATATTATAGAATAAAATGTTATTTTTTTATTGGAATAACTTAAATTAAATTAAATTAGATTTTATTTGTTAAATGAATTAATTAATTTTATAATAATTCTTAGTAAATTTACTATTTTTATTTAGAATTATAAATTGAATTATTTAGAAATGAGTTAAACATTTAAAAGAGCGTATGTGTGAACTTGTTCTCACACTATTCTATGATGTCATGAAATAATAAATACTCTTTCCGTTAGGAATATGATATATTTTACTGAATCTTGCATTTAATTTATGTGTATGTGTTGTTCATTTGTTCATTAAGGGGACCGTTGACGTCACCACTAAAGAAGGTTTCATATATAAGCTCATATTTCCTTTTAATACTTACAAATTGAATTATATTAGGGGTGTTTAATAAAATATATATTCAGGCGACCCATTTTATGATTTTTGATGTATATTTTACAGATTTGAAATCTTTAAATTGCGTTTTCTAAATTAGTATTTTTTCAGGAATTCATGAAATTTTAGATGCTTAAACTTCCATAGATATTTAAAAAAAGATTTAGTATTTTTGAGACGTTTAACAGAACATATTTATAAGAATTAAGGATGGATTTTAGAATATCTTTAAAAGAAGAAATATAGCAAATAAAAATATAACAAAAAGCATCCCCCCCCCCCAAATTTTTATCTAGGCATGCACTTAAAAAAAAAATTCTTAAACACTAATTAATAAATTTTAAAATCCATCCCTGATTCTTTTACGTAGGTTCCATTAAACATCAAATATATATATATATATATATATATATATATATATATATATATATATATATATATATATATATATATATATATATATATATATTAAGTCTTTTATTAAATATCTGTAGACGTTTTACCATTTTGAAAGTTATGAATTCTTAAAAAATACAAACTAAGAAAACGAAATTTAAAGATTTCAAATCTATAAAAAATACATTAAAAGCAACAAGAATTGTTGCCTGAATATATATTTTACTCAACAAATCTAATATATATCAATTTATAAATATTAAATGAAAATATATGCTTTTACGTGAAACTTACTTCAGTAGTCCCCTTAACACAAATTGACATTTGTAAATTCAATTATTGTTTTTAACAAATAAATATTTTAAGTCAAATTTTAGGTTTTAAGACCTTTAATTTAATTTTAAATAAAATAAATTATAATTCAGAACTTAAAAAACCAAATGTTCAAAAATATTTTCCAACACAGTTTTATTTTGCTATCAGCTAATCTAATTTCTTTCTATTGTGTTTATTCATATTTAACTCCTTTATTTATTATTAAATAGATATTTGAATGGCAAAAATAAATCATTGAATTAAAGGTTCATCTGGAATGAATTAAATTAAATTTCGTCTAATTTTTGTTTTAAAAAAGAAATCTTTATTATTCTACTGAATTTACTAACGTCATTTTTATTATATCAAAAATTTCATTCTTTTGCTATTTGATTTTCAATTCTATCATTTTTGAAAGTAATACTTAAAAAAAAAAAAATCTTTCACTCAAATATCTTTTATATAAAATATATCTGAAAAGTTTTCAGCTGGAGAAAAACTTTAGTGTTTGATATTATGTTTACATAACAAAACGAGAAAGGGTTATATTGTTGTTTTTTTTTCTGAAAATGCATTTGTAGATTTTTTTTGGATTTGAGAATTTTGATGTGTATTGTGGAAGACATGCTTTTAGAGTAAAATATATTTTATCTATGTTTTCACGGCCATTCCCCTATATAGATATGGACAGGCGAATATTTACATCAAAAACACTAGAAAAACTAATATGGATGTCAGCAAAATATTTTAACACGTCACTTTTTTATTGATAGTTATTCGATGTTAATGTGTGTTTTTAATTTAATAAATATAAATAACACAGATCTGAAAAACAACTGTCTGCATTATTATTATTATTATTATTAGGGAGGGGTATATATATATATATATTGTTTTCGAGGATGTTGAATTTTAAAAAGACTTACTTTTATGTTTCTTACGTATGCTTTTGTTTGCAAAAAAGTAGGGTTCAATAAAAATCACTAATTTTACTACATTCAATTAAACATAAACTTTTTCATAAAATCTTCATAATATATTTATCCTATGTTCCCTCATGTTTCATGATAATATATATGTTTTTTTAATAAGTTTTTCTTATATTTTAAATAGAGAAAAGATTTTTTTTTTTTTGGGGGGGGGGAGGGGGAGGTTAAATTTTCTAAATTGAGATTTTGTTACATTAGCACGTTTTGAGGTTCCCTAAACTCGAAAATCATGTTTTTAGCGGTTAGTGTGCGTGTGTGTTTGTGTATGTGTGTCTGTTATCAGCATATCGCAAGAACAAATAGTATTAGAAAGTCCAAACTCAGTACATTCTAAATATGTATCATATAGGGATGCTATACTAAATTTTCCTTGAGATCAAGAAAATGGTTCGTATACTGGGCATCCAAGATACATCACATGCATTATGTCTGTGAGAAAGTATCTGGCAAGTAGAGTGTAACATCTATAGACTGCCTTAAAGAAAACGAAAGGAAGATTTTTGTAAATGTAAAAAAGTATGTTATTTGTAGATTGTGGTATCAAAATTATTCATTATTCGTTTTCATGTCTACCGCAAATATTTGGATATATTAAGGTTATACTTGGAAATTGCTGGAATCGTAATTCATTTTTTGTTAGATATTTTTCATATAAAGCTAAATTTACTTATACAATGTTGTTTATGTTTATAGTGTTTATATTGTGTTTCTATTTTTTATAGACAACTAGCAGGCTTTGCCCGCTTCGATGATCACTATATTTAACCCGTTAGTAGTCGCTAGTTGGTCGATTTGCCGCCCATTCTTCAGTGTTGCCAGACTTTTTTATTCAATAGCCACCAAAAATTTTTAGAAGTGGCACTTGATACACACAAAAGGCGAATAAAATCGAAGAAACGTCGATCACATCACTTCTTAAAATTATTGGTGACAGTTAAATAAATAGTGCGCAATCTGTAATAGGTGGCGCTGTCTATAGCGACTACTAACGGGTTAAAGGAAACTCTTTTCTATATAGTTTTATAAAAATAAAATAAAATAAAATACTGAAATTGCTCAAGAACACGCTTCAGGTCCCTGCTGCTTTCGGCAGCTTTTTGGTCATCCGCTGAAATTCGGGTGCCTGTCCCAATTACCTGCGACAATGGTTTACAAATGGGCTTCCATTTAGGTACTTATTAGATAACAGTTTCGAAATCGATAGTAGTGAAAAAAATGAAGTATTCCTTTTATATTTGAATCCTAGTTACATATGAACGTAACACTGTAAGTGGTGCACATAATATTTACTTTGACGTTATTTCCTGTGTTTATTTTGTTTATCCTATCAACCATAAAATAACAGCAATTTCGCGCCAAATATTACAATATGCTATGACCGGACTGTCGGATGACACAATTAATTTTTTGTGGTTATGTATAATTCATGGTTTGTAAACCTGATCATAGTACAGCCTTAATATAGGTCTCCTTGGCAACTTTTGAAATTTTGTCACCATTTTAGACTTAATCCCTTGTAACACTATGCTATGAACGCTATTTCTGCCGTATTTTAAACAACTAATCTTTTTATGGTTATATATTTCCCATTAAACATATCTTAATATATATAAATCTCGTGTCACAATGTTTGTCCTCAATGGACTCCTAAACCACTTAACCGATTATAATAAAATTCGCACACCATGTGCAGTTCGATCCAACTTTAGAGATAGGATAGTTTAAATCTCAAATTATAGTCGCAATTTTAATTTATTGCTAATTATTTGTCTGTTATTATTTGACAGTCACAATTATCTGTTAACTCCAAATGATTCTAACAGATGTCGATACCTTTCGACTGGGTTGAGTAAGTAATCAATAGATGAAAATGAAAGCTGAAATATATTTGGTGCTGCCATCTACACAAAGAATCTTCAACTTTTTAACCTATTAATAAATTTCGTATAATTCAATTATTTCCACTTTTTAAATTTTTGGTGTTAGCATAGCCGGCCACGTGTTACTTAGACTGAAGTGTAAATTGAATTCATATTATAATGAAGATAATACAGTGAAATTAATCCTGTTTCTTACTTATTTGTGCTTCATTGATCAAAACTTTATAATTTAATCTGTATATATATATAAATTACGTGTCACGATGTTTGTCCGGGGTAAACTCCTAAACTAAGGAACTGATTTTGATGAAATTTTGCACACTGTGTGCAGTTTGATCCAACTTGAGAGATAGGATAGTTTTTATCTCAATTTATTGTCACAATATTGTTTTATTGCAATTATTTGTTAATTATAGACCTTTATTAAAGTTGCTCCAAAATATCTGTGAGTTCCATTAATTTAATTGTTGCCAAAAAAAAAAAAAAAAAAAAATACGAGTTCATTTTCTTTCGACATAAAAATAAATACATTTAATCAAACGTGAACGTTAAAAAATTATAAAAAGTTAAATTATGCATCTCACGAAAATTGACGTCATAATCAATTTAAAGATTTTATACACATTGATAAAGTGCTAATGTAGTTCTATCATAGATATAGTAATATATATAGATCTCTCATCCCCATGTTATCGTAGAAAGATTTTTGATGCCGAAAAAAGATAAAAAATAAAAGCTTTGGAAACAGCCATTAAGTGGTATTGAAAAAAAAAAAAAAAAAAAGAAAAAAAGAAAAAGAAAAGAAAGAAAGAAATATGAATTTGAAACTGTATCTGGAGTCTTCCATTCCCCTTTAGCAAATAAATTATTCATAAATTTTATTTGCTAAAATATTAGTATGTACTCCCGTGTGTATTCACTCGGGGAAAGACGGCCATATTTTGGTAAAAACGTCGTCTTTTCCCAAATGAAAAGGAATAACTTTTTTCTCCCCAATGATCACTCTATTCTATATATGCTATACTATATCTATGAGTTCTATACGCAAGCGAAGTGTGACTCACTGACCGTCTGTGCAGCCAAGAAAAAGATTTCCTATGTTAATTGCCCACTGGATTTTTTGTAAGAAATTATTAAAAATCGAGGAAATTTATTTCCCGATTTTAATCCTTATATTTGGGTATAGATATGTATTAGTTATCGCGGGTGTTAGATTGAATTATTTTGCTGTCAAATTGACAAAATTTTAATTTTAAATTTTTAAACTCTGTCGCCCTTGGCTTTTATTATTATTATTATTATTATTTGGCGATCAAAAGCGTAACACGAAAATATACATGCCAGATGTATGCATTGTACGAAATGTAATATGTATTATTCATTGTACGTATGTATGACATGTAATATGTATTGTACGAAATATTGTTTCATATTATTCATTACTCTTTTAATATAAGTTGTTAAAATAACCATGATTTTTGAAAGGAATTAAATATTTTCGCCAGATAATTTGGCGATATTCTTTTTTTTTCGCCAAGGATGACAGAAATGAAATCTATTCCGCTGCAAAATATTAGTATCTTACATCAGATATTTTATTTAGACATTTGAAAACAAATTTGACTTCAAACTATGATAGAATATTTATCATTTTCCTTTTAATTTGTATATTATTAGTATATTAAAATTTAAAAGCATGGTATATAAAAAGTTTTTTTTTTTTTTTTTTTTTTTTTAAATCTTATAATTATTCTTATCTTAATCCTCAATGTTTCCCATCTTTATTGACTTGAATTTACTATTAAAATTTTAACATACTCAAAAACTTCTCATCACTTCGTTAAAATACACTAAACTTTTCCAAAATCTTTTTGTATTTAAAATGATACATGTATTTACTTTAAATGTCCAATATTTCATAAGATTTCCAATTTTAAAGTTTTAAAATATTTATCAAATTTACTTATTTTTCTGGTTTAGCCTTATTGTTTTCCCTTTTATAACTACAGCTGTTGCCCTCTTTAAAATATTTAAAATGATGAGGTCATTTAATAGTAAAATTATCCATTATAGCATATATTATATTTCACTCCTCCATAAAAATTGATTTTAAAATCGTCTGTTTCTTTTATACTTTTATTTTAATAGAATTTTAATAGAATTTAATTTATATATTAGTCATTTTAGCAATTTTATCCAAAGTAGCATTAGAAATAATATATATCACTTCTCCATTAAAATTTATAGGACCCTACAATAAAATTAATTACTGCTTAATATCAACACTACGAAAATTTTTATCAATCGCTTCCAAATTTTGACCAAAGTTTCAAATCTCAACCCTGTGGGTTTTTACATCGGCTATAACGTTTTCGTCTTTGTTCGTAAATAATAATTTGACTGTACTAAATAGTTTACAGCCGTATAATTCAACGTATAACTTAGTCACAGCAACGCGTGGCCGGGTCTGCTAGTATATATATATATATTATTAGTACGACAGGACTGTTTCTTTCAATCTGGCATTTTGCTTCATTACCAATTTATAGTGTTCCACTTTGAAAACACCTATGTAATTTTGCGCAAATCGATTTTTATAGTCACAATTTGAACTAACACATTTTTAGTGGTGGGAATATGATTTTACAAACAACATGCTATTTCGCCGCGTATTTTTGAATAGCAAAGTTGTAGTTGCTGCCTCTAAAATACCATTGTAAATTCGTTTTAGGTTGATTTCTTTAGAAATCGACCTATTGCAATCACTTCGTTTATCTATCTATCTATCTATATATATATATAATGAACATTTTGTCATCACGATAACTCTCGAAATAATACTCCAAATCGAACCAAATTTGGACAGTGAACTGATCTTATAAATATCTTGGAAGAGTTCGTTAACCAAGTTGTTCCAACTTTTTGTTTTTAAGTGGCAGCCACTTGAATATTTATAACCCACATTGTAAAAAGCGTATTTAAAGCAAGATTTTCTTGATTGACGTAGACTGTAGTCTAGATTTATGTAAATCTAGACTACATAAGGGTCTAAATGAACTTTATTAATGAAATTTATCTGCTATTTTTAATAAAGTGGCGGATATCTTAAGTTAAGTGGGGCCACTTGAGAATTTAAAATCACGATAACTTCCGAAATAATACTCCAAATCGAACCAAATTTGGACAGAGTCTTAACTTGTGTTATGAATATCTTGGATGAGTTTCTTAACCAAGTTGCTCCACCATTTTGTTTTCAAGTGGAGACCACTTGAAATTTTCAAATTCAAATTGTAAAAAGCGTATTCCGAATTTTGATGTATACATAGACTATATAAGTGTCTCAATGAAGTTTAATAATGAACGTATCCGCCATTTTTAATAAAGTGACGGATATCTTAAGTTAAGCAGGACCACTTGAAATCAGGCTACCACTTGAAAATTTAAAATCCCGATAACTTCCGAAATAATACTCCAAATCGAACCAAATTTGGACATAACTTGTGTTATGTACATCTTGGATGAGTTCGTTAACCAAGTTGTTCCGAATTTTTGTTTTTAAGTGGCAGCCACTTAAATATTTCTAACCCACATTGTAAAAAGCGCATTTAAAGCAAGATTTGCTTCAATTTTTATGTATATCTAGACTACATAAGAGTCTCAATGAACTTTATTAATGAAATTTATCTGCCATTTTTAATAAAGTGGCGGATATCTTAAGTGGAGCCACTTGAAATCAGGCTACCACTTGAAAATTTAAAATCACGATAACTTCCGAAATGATACTCCATATCGAACCAAATTTGGACAGCGTCTTAACTTGTGTTATGGATATATTGGATGAGTTTCTTAACCAAGTTGCTCTCCCATTTTGTTTTCAAGTGGAGACCATTTGATGTTTTTAAATTAAAATTGTAAAAAGCGTATTCTGAATTTGTTTGAATTTTGATGTATACATAGACTATATAAGGGTCTCAGTGAACTTTATTAATGAAATTTATCTGCTATTTTTAATAAAGTGGTGGATATCTTAAGTGGAGCCACTTTAAATCAGGCTACCACTTGAAAATTTAAAATCACGATAACTTCCGAAATGATACTCCAAATCGAACCAAATTTGGACAGCGTCTTAACTTGTGTTATGGATATCTTGGATGAGTTTCTTAACCAAGTTGCTCCCCTATTTTGTTTTCAAGTGGAGACCACTTGATGTTTTTAAATTCAAATTGTAAAAAGCGTATTCCGAATTTGTTTGAATTTTGATGTATACATAAACTATATAAGTGTCTCAATGAAGTTTATTATTGAACTATGGATTTTCTCGCCAAATTTGGCTCCAAATCCATTACCTACTATATTGGAGCTTTTTAATGCGTTTTTAAAGGACAATTAGGCTATTTTAACGTTAAAACAATCTAGAAATGCAGAAAATTAACATTTAATCAACTTACTAAGCGTCTTTGAAAGAATTTCTACAAAAAAAAAAAAAAAAAAAAAAAGAATTATTTTTAAATTTGCAGCAATGTCTTAGATTAATTAGTTCACTGAGCAACTTTCTCTGCCATTTTGATCCAAGTGGCAGCCACTTAATTTTTCAGCACGATGACTTTTGAGATTCTGAATTCCAACTATATTTGTACAGTAGTCTTATCTCAGACCTGCATTTGATATATTTGTCAATTTGGTCCACCATCTTGTTTCCAAGCACCAGCCACTTGAAAATTTAAAATTCACATAAAAAGGTATTTATGAACAGATTTGCTTAAATCTACATATGTAGATAGCCTACATCAATATTTCTACTAATTCGTTAATAATTTGTAGCCGCCATTTTTAAACAAAAGGACGTCTACTTGATAAGGAAAAAAAAAATCAACCTACCCTTCCGAATAAGCCGGAAGGACTTGTTTGATTTTAATCTTGCTTACGATTTTCGAGATTTTAATTTCCAGTGAGAGGGATTAAATGTAATAGTTTTTTCTACATCTAGATGTTTGTGGAATTCATACCGAAAAAAAATTTCACGAAAAATTTAACGATACATTTCTTTACTGATATTCCCTCATTTGAATAATAATAAAATATATATATATATTAAATATATATATATATATATTTGGCTCATGTTTCCAAATGTTAATTATGTTGGTTCCAAATGTTAATTATCATGTCTTTTTGTTAGTACGACAGGACTATTTCTTTGAATCTGGCATTTTGCATCGTTACCAATTTATAGTGTTTCACTTCAAAAATGCCTTCCAATATCCAGTTCTACCATTTAATTTCTTTCTCTATCTTATTATTATTATTATTATTATTATTTTTTTTGGGGGGGGGGTAATTCGTAAAAACCTCTATATGTATTTTTTTTTTTTTTTTTTTTTTTTATTCTCTTCCCATCGGTGAGGATCGAACGCACAACCTTCGGGCGCACAACCTTCGTAGCTCTGTACTCTGACCGCACAGCGATTCTTGGCTAAATATTTCTGAATATTTAGATTAGTGTTTTCAAGCATTTTTAGTACGACAAGACTATTTCTTCCAATCTTCTATTTTGCGTAGTTACCAATTTATAGTGTTCCACTTCAAAAATACCTGCTAATATCCAGTTTTACTATTTAATTCTCTAATACTCTTACTCTATTTTATCGCTTACTCTAATATTCTCTCTCTAATTTTACTTTTTAATTCTCTAATTTAGACACACTCTGTCTTAAAATAATTTGTGAAATCCGTAAAAACATTTATATATTTTCAACTTACCATCAGCGAGGACAGAACTCACAGTCTTCGGATTCGCAGTTCTGTGCTCTGACCACATAGCCAACGGGTCACGGCTGAATGTCAATGAATTATATTAATTAACCTGTGATGAATTTTGAGTATAATTTAAGTATCGAATAATCAGTTTATATATATATATATATATATATATATATAATATTATGTTTTGTTCTGTAGAAATTGACACTGTTAATTATTAACAATAAATGCGAAATTGTTTTTAAGATATTTTTAAAAATTAAAATATTTAGTAAATAAGTATTAAGCAATTCGGGAAGGTACTATACAATCAATGCATTCAAATTAATTTATTTGAAATTAAAAATCAAAATACTATTTGAATATGTGTTTAGGAATTTCACTGAACGCCCTCTATTACTATTTTCTTTATCTTAAGGGTATTAAAACACAAATATCATTAGTTTTATTGTACTAAATTAAATTCTGTCATAGACAGAATTTCATCCATAGTCCTGTTTAAATATTAATTTGAATTAATCAAATATTTCTGTTCGACAGCGAGCAAGTGCAGTCACACACAGAGGCTCATTTATTTGTATGATAAATTAGCATAGTTATTATAGTATATAAAAATATAAATAGATAAGTAAACATTATCGCGCTACACAACTTTATTATTATGTCGCTCCATTTGGCGGATTTTGAATGTTTGTCGCCATTTTAGCGATGGATTTTTTTTTTTTTTTTTTTTTTTTTTTTTTGGGGGGGGGGGGGGGGGGTTAAGGAAAGGGGAAAACTATTTTGCTAATACTTTTATCAGACACCTTTCCGTTTATATATAAGAATCCTTCACATTCTGTTTATATTTTTAATTGTTTTTAGGTTTAAAATAGTCCTTGATGAAATAAATTTACTATTTTTTAAACTGCATTTTTTCTATAAATTTTCTGTAAAAATAAATCATTTATGTGACTACTATTTAGGTTTGATATTTTTTTTTCTTTTTGTAATACTTTATAATTTTTTATATTTTTGATGCACTATTTCACTTTATCAATGTGTGTAAAATTTTTAAAGTGATAATGACGTCAATCTTTGTGAGATGCATATTATAATTTTTTGTGATTTTTTGTTGTTCACATTCAAGTAAATGTACTTTTTTTTCTGTCGGAAAAAAAAAGTTCGTATTTATTTTATTTTATTTTATTTATTTATTTAATTTATTTATTTAATTATTTTGCAAAAATTAAATTATGGATAAAATTTAAATGGCTAATCTATCAGAAATTAGGAGATTATTATTTTTACATTTTAATTAATTAAAAGAAAAAAAATCGAAAATTCGAAAATCGGGCTTCGAGGTGCATTAGGAGAAAACATTATGAACCTCCATGCAAATTTGTGTAGCTCTGCGACCAGCCGTTTTACTAAAAAGCTCTGGACATACACCATGACCCACACACACACAACCATCTTGTTTTATTACAGGTATAGATATACCGGGCTATCCCAAATTGAGTTAAACGTTCTTTTATATTGAATGTAATTGATGGAAGTAGTTTGCTATATTTAACTATGTCGGCGAATGCTGCTCAGCAAGGAAAAATAATTTTCCATACCCACACTGTAAATAATGTATTTTTTGAAGTTCCGTTTTAACTCTTTTCCCTAAATTCTTATGTACTTACTGGCATTCACTACGGTATGTTTGTGAATCTCAAGCTAATAAAAAATGCGCCTCCATTTTAAGGTAAATATAAGCTTTTTCATTTGTCTCTCCGTGGCTCAGGTGGTTAGAGCGCCATGTTAGTAACGCGGTGGTCGAGCGTTCGATACCCCGAAGGTGCGGAGTGTTGATTTTCGCAGGTAATTAGTAGAAAAGATGTCAATTGATCAAAGAAATTTTTTCTTTGACTACACAGTATTCTAAGAATTTTTGAAGAGATTTTTTTTTTAAGAAGCCTTTTTTTTTATTAATTAAAACGTGAAAATAACCTTCTGATTTCTAATAAATTAGCCATTTATATTTTATCCATAATTTAATTGTTGCCAATTTTGTTTGACAGAAAAAAAAAATTGCATATACTTAAAATGAGGAAAGTAAATTTGAAAATAAATTAGAAATATCAGTCGCGTCGTTACAAATAAGGTACAAAATGAAAGGGGCAATTTTTGGGAATTTTACAGATTAAACAGCTTATCGATCGGACAATTAGATTTTTTTAAATTAACTAAAGTATGAATTTTAGGTGGCAACTGTAGAAGGTTGTATGGAAACCGTTGTTGTATGGAAGAGAGAATAATAATAATAATAATAAGTCACATGTTTTTAAAGTGGGATTAAAAATTGCAGTTTTAATTTTTTTTTTTTTCACTCACGAACACAAACATATAATATACAGCCTGTCCAACACAAGACCAACTTGCAGTTCAAATTTCATCAATTTTGGTAAGTAAACAAAAAAGTAATTTTTTTTTTTTTTTTTTTTTTTTTTTGCAAATTAAATTTAGTTCTAACTTCGAAAAGATTTGTGTGATACGATATATTAAGAATTTGGGTTTTTAAAGTTTTTTTTGAAATACATTATTTTGTCTTGTATAATATCATGTTTTGCGGTGTTTTGCTTATGAAAGTCCAGATTTTAGCGATTGATTTGTATGCATATCTGTTATCAGCAAAACTTAAAAACAAATAACTACATATAATTCTTTTTTTTTTTTTTTTTTTTTTTTGTAAGTTCGTATTAGATTGCCACCTGAAAAATTTGATCAAGATTGGCAATTTTGAAATCAAATTAATAACAGGCTTGACTTTTTTTAAACTAAATGTAGGCACTGTAACTGATGGAGGAGAAGAGGTAGTGAACAAAGAGGGTGGTAGTTTCCCTCATGCAGTATTATATGTCAAATAAAACTGTTCCTAAACTTATTTTAGATTATTTTTAAACTACATTGAACTTTATTATCTTACTTTATTAATCTTAAGACTTAAAATAAGATCTATCTTTATAGCAATGAAATGCTAGGTAAGAGAAAGTCGTGTGGGTGACACACCAGATTATATACAAATACATCAGTAAAAATATGTGTGCCTTATAAATATGTATACAAATACCATCACAGAAAGTAATTCAAAAATGTTATGATAGAATATTTTACAAAAGATTAAATATACATATAAACCACAATGAAAACTGAGAATATACTTTATGAACAAGCCTTGCTTTTATGAAATACTAATAATGTCTTTGGATTGAGATATATGAAGCCCTAGTGGTTCTGGGAAAAAATATTATTTCCGCCAGACACCCCCTGCTGATCAACCGTGTCAGGCTTCCCCGTAATGTCCGGCCATAAGACGTGAAACAAATTGAACCGGAAAACTGGACTGCCGGGTGATGCTTTCAATTACTGCTTGACAGCAAGTCACGCATTGCAAAATAACAAGTTGCAGTGCTGTATCGTCTTTCAGCGGATGGTAACACTTAAATTATTTTCACGGTAGGGGCCGTCAACAAATGCACTTGATGGATTTGTTTACGTGTTGAATTTGGTTTTCAGCTGATAAGCAAACATAAGTTATATATATAAACATTAAAATTAGAAAATAGAAATATGATTTAAATAATGTGATTTATTAATACAAAAAATATATTTCTACTCATTTTTTTTTTCTAACTCTAAAATTTTAAGCTATATAAGGAATTGAGAATTAATGTAAATATTAATTTTTAATTTTAAATACATGTATGGAATTACAGTTTTCATATAAAGACATAAAAATAATAAAAATAATAATAATAAAAAAATTAATGCCTGCAGTTATTTTTTTATATCAATTTTATCGAAACTTTTGTGCAATCCCTTTGAATTATTATTGTGTTCATCTTGTTTATTACAAGCCGACGTGTCTGTCTCTTTTCGTAACTGAAATTACAGGATATCGGAAACAATAATTACTGTCGTTAATATTATAGAGTAATGCCTCCATTATTGTATAAGAATGACAGTAAAATATTTCACTAGCGAACTTGGCGACCTTGATTTGGCACCATTTAAGGTTTCATATAAAAGCTTATAATTCCGTATATATTCATAAATTAAATTATATAGATATATATTCTATAAAACGTATATTGAGATAACAATTCTTATGGATTTTGAAATATTTTTTTACAGATTTCATATCTTTAAATTTCGTTTCCTTAGTTTGCATTTTTTCATGAATTCATGATATTTAAAATACTCAAACTTCTTTAATAGAACCTACTTAAAAGAGTTAGGGATTGATTTTGAAATTTATTAATTAGTTTTCGGGGGGGGGGGGGTTGTATTAAAAAATACATGTCTGTGTCAAAATTAAAAAAAAAAAAAAAAAAAAAAAATGTTTTATTTTTATTTTTAATATTTTTCCTTTTAAATATATTGCAAAATTCATCACTAGTTCTTTCAGGTATGTTTTATTAAACAGAAACACCCCCGAAAATATTAACTATTTTCATAAATATCACTAGAAGTTTTAGTAGTTTAAAGATCATGAATTTATGAAAAATTTCAAACTGAGAAAACGCAAATTAAAGATTTCAAATTTGTAAAAAATATATTAAAAACCATAGTAATTATTACCTGATTATATATTTTATTGAACAAACCTATTATAGTTCAATTTATAAATATTAAATGGAAATATAAGCTTTTATCTGAAAACTACAGTGTTGTGAGGATAACGGGCCAAGTTTTCTTAAACTGTTTAAAGGTATAATTTTTCAGTCATAAAACTATTCTTCCCTCAAAATTTTATTGTACAACTTTTAATAAAATGTAACGTAGAAAAAAAAATACATTAATGTACCTTTTCTAACATATTTGATAATAGTATTTTGTTTTATTTATAAATGAACATTTAAGAAGGAAAAAAAAAATCATGAAAAATAATAATTTAATATTTTTTGTATGTTTTGTTTTTCAGGCGATATTAATTTCAAAGGAATTTTAATAATTCTTAAATATAAACTAATACTGTAAATGTTCTTAATTTTTCTTATAGACGTATGTTCACATTTAAATATATCTCAGCAGCATATTCGCATCATAATAGAAAATTTCACATAAATTTTTGTTCAACTCAATACATAAAATTTTAAAAAGCAAATAAAATCTATCACAAAAGTATGTAACAACTTCCTTTATTAAATGAAAAAAAACAAAACTAAATCAACATGGATGCTCTGAATTCATACTACACACATAAAGGTTTAATTTAATATTGTGTCTATGAAATCCTATCATGAAAAACGGCAGTTTTTCGAGTGACGCAAGCGGAAGGACAAACGGACGGAAAGCTGCGAACTCATATATACGCCTAGTTTGACATCAAAGAGATTTGTAAAAGCCGACACTTAATATCTCAGCAAATAAGCCATATTTTGTTCTGATTTTTTCAAAATAGTCTTTTATCTTCGGTCTTAATCTATCCTGAAAATTTTACATTTCTACATGCAGTATGTTTTGAGATCTGAATCTCAATTTAAAGCGAAAAAGGGAAAATGTGTGGTGTAACGATGTAAGGATGTAATAAAAATATCTCTAAAACCGCACGAACGATTTTAATTTAATTAATATATGTTGTTAATGGGATCTTTCTGAATCTAGTAACGTTTTTGTTTTTTTCAGGAAAACTCTTGTTTTTTATATAAATCGCTTTAAATATGGAACTATATTACTCCGCCAATTACATATGTTTCTTCGGGTGAAAACGCTGTTATGCGGTTCTTACTTGTAAGGTATGTGGGTTGGTTTGTTGACCGACTTGAATGCAGCCAATGAATTATTTAGAGTTTTTTTTTTTTTTTAACGCAAAAGTACTTTATTACATGTTTAAAATATTTATTGTATATATACTAAGTCAAATTCACTTAAATATATTTTCTCTTCTGTTATGAAAAAAATATTTTTGATTTCAAAATTTCATATTTAGTCAAAGAAATATTTAGATAATATTTTAAATAAGGAACTATTTTGTAATTTTAGATATTCCATTTTATCATAATAATGATGAATTTACAATTTTTTAAAGCGAAAATTTTTTTAATCATTCATGAAAATCGATTTTATAACTCAATGATTTGCGATTCCTATTCATGTATCCTTACGCTCCGGGAATGGAAAAAAACAGCAAATACAGTTTTGGCGCCATCTATCGTTTTTATTTAAAACATACTCTTTCGTAAATACATATATATATATATATATATTTCTTTTTAAAAATTAAAAATCTCTTTTGAAAATACAGTTAGTGTTTATTCATTTATTTATTTTTCAGACTTTAAAATGATACATATTTTAAATATTAACATAATCAATTTTTTTTATTATTATTATTCAAAGCAATGACTAGAGGATGAAACAGTGTTTGCACTGTTTATTAGAAAAAACAGTGTTTTAATAAACAGTGTTTAAACAGTGTTTTAATAAAATTCATTTTTCATGAATTTCAGTAAAATTCATGAAAAATGTGTCAAATAGGAATTATTAAAAAACACGTCAAAATAAATAAATAACATCTTTACTTTGAAACCCATAATAATTTATTTTAAAAAAATTATTCTTTCTTTTCTTTTTTTAATTAATTAACTTGTGCATGAAAAATTCTATTTCATAATTTACAATTACAGTAAACAAAAAATCCTCCTTTAATTTTAAATAACTATTTCTACCTGTTTCTAAACAAGTTTTTTTTTTTTTTTTTTTTTTTTTTTTTTAATGAAAAAAAAATTAAATATGTATGTATATGGTTTAAAAAAAAACTACTAGATATCGCCACTACATTTAATTTATTTTTCTTAAAAAAAAAAAAAAAAAAAAAAAAAAAAGAAAGAAAGAAAAAGAAAGAAAAAAAGAAAAAAACTTTTAATAGCTTCGAAACATGTAGAAATAATTATTTAAAATTAAAGGAGCGTTTTTTGTTTATTGTAGTTGTAAATATATTTATGAAATAGTATTTTTACGCAGAAATTTCATTTTTTTTAAAACTTAACTTATATTTTCCATAAAATTTTTCTCCAGGTGATTTTATCTTATTTTTAAAATTATAGAAATGTAAAGCTTAATTTATATTTTGTCTATTTTTCCCCCCAAACGTTTTATATGAAAATCTATAGGAAGTAATTTTTACCTGCACTTTTGATGAAAATTTAAATTGTGAATATTGGAGCAGTATACTTAGCCTCAAAAGGGGAAAGAAAATATATAAAATTCCATTTTTAATATTTACTTGATATATTTTTTTAATTGTTTAATTTGTAATTCTCTAAAAAGAAACTTGCAAAATGTAAATTACGTAATTCTAACTTAAATTTGAAAATTTTCACTTACTTTTTTTTTTTTTTTTTTTTTAAGAGTTTGAGAATCCCAGTCATTAAATTTTTCTAGTGCGAAGCTTCTCCATTTTGTTTCCAAGTGGCAGGCTACTTGAAAATTTGTGAGTATGATAACGTTTGAAATACTGAATTAATTCACACTAAATTTGTAGTGTGGATTTATCTCAGAAATGTATTTGATATGTTCATTTGCCAACTTAATCCACCCTCTTGTTTCCCTGTGCCAACACACTGAAAATTTCAAATTTACATTAGAAAGGTTTTATGAACCGATTTGCTTAAAACTCCATATATAAATAGCCTTCATTTATAAATCCACTAAGTCCATTAATAAATTGTAGCTGCCATTTTGAAAAAAAAAATGGTGACAACTTCATACGAAAAGATAAATTAGTTTACCCTTCCCAGGAGCCAGAAGGACTTGTTTTAATTTTTTGATCAATAACCACTAAAAAGTAATGATATCAGTACAAAAAACCCTTAACGGCTTAAAAGTTTGTGACGCCGCTACTTTGTGGCTATAAGAATTTGAAATATGAATCTTAAAAATAATGATATTAAATTTTAAGTGACGCTTTGCAATTAGTTAAAATATACATAGATTTTCTTATTTGATCATTCACTTTTATCTTTTATTTATATTTATAATGCAAACGTAATATTTTTAACTTCAAGATCAGACAGATATTTAAAATACACTCACTGATGCTTTTTCATTCGCATTTCAAATTCAAAATAACAGTTTTAAAAGGAATGATATAAAAATTCCAGTGGCGCCTCGGTGTTATTTTAAAAGATTTGTTTTTAGATTCCATTAAAATTACTTTTGTTTTGCTATTAAAATATATTTACACATTTAAACAGTGCTTTTAATTTTCAAATATACTGTCAAATAATTATACTTTCACTGAGTTAGCATTATAAAGTAAAATTATTTATTTCAATAAATTGATTTATCCTTTGCGTCACGCTATCCAAAACTGCAAGTAAAATTTGTGTAAATGTTTTCTTTACGTCACACTACCTCTTTGAGCAAATTTTCACATTAGTTGGACACTATGATACTATGTTTTGGATAGCGTGATGCAAAAGATAAATCAATTTATTGAAATAAATAATTTTACTTTATAATGCTAACTCAGTGAAAGTATAATTATTTGACAGTATATTTGAAAATTAAAAGCACTGTTTAAATGTGTAAATATATTTTATTAGCAAAACAAAAGTAATTTTAATGGAATCTAAAAACAAATCTTTTAAAATAACACCGAGGCGCCACTGGAATTTTTATATCATTCCTTTTAAAACTGTTATTTTGAATTTGAAATGCGAATGAAAAAGCATCAGTGAGTGTATTTTAAATATCTGTCTGATCTTGAAGTTAAAAATATTACGTTTGCATTATAAATATAAATAAAAGATAAAAGTGAATGATCAAATAAGAAAATCTATGTATATTTTAACTAATTGCAAAGCGTCACTTAAAATTTAATATCATTATTTTTAAGACTCATATTTCAAATTTTTATAGCCACAAAGTAGCGGCGTCACAAACTTTTAAGCCGTTAAGGGTTTTTTGTACTGATATACATATATCACGTAACTCTTGGAAAGTAATCACTACCACTTGGCCGATATTTCCCAATTTTACATCATATTCATTTTTTTTAATACTTTAACTCTCAAACTAACTCTGATAAATGTATCTTGATAGGTGTTCCAAATTAAAAGTATTGTACATTATTGACAGAAATTAAATAATATTGATTTCTGAGAGCAATGAATATCAAATAATAATAATAATAATAATAATAATAATAATCTGGAGTTAGTTTTAAAATACAGTAGACCCTTATTCGAAGACGATGGGACTTCGAGAAAAGAAAACTTCGATAGAAAAACTTTGAGATAATAAATAAATTCCTTATCACATATAAAGAAAGACCTATAATGTAAAGTACTAAATGTAATATTATACATAGAGACAGACTTGTAATGTATGCACTTCAGTCGATATATTTACAGAGTAAGCATCAGAGAGAAACATAAAAGTCAGGATGAAAAAATTATGAGGCGACCATCCAAATTATAAAATTATATTTAATAGTAGTCTATTAAACATTTGTGAGAATGTTTATAGTGCCTAAATTAACTATAACAAATAACCATAAAGATTTTACGTGCTGCTTAATAACCGTCTAAAAAATCTATCGCTGAACTTTAATGAATTAATGCCTAAATAGTATTTAATTATATATCAAATTTCATCTGATTTTAGTCCATTCAGGCTTTTAACAGTCACACAAATTAGAAAATAATGCCATAGGAGAATAATTTGCCATACAGGGCCAAATAATTAGAATCTTTATTAACCAAGACCCAATTAAATGTAAGGTTTATATAATTTCTAAAATTAGTTCTTGGGATATCTAGCTAGCTTCCAGATCATTTCACATACCTAAAATTATTTAAATGGTGTTCAGTCGAAAAACACGTAAAGAAAAAAAAAAAAAAAAAAAAAAAAAAGCTGCACTGCAGAAATATTGACTTATACCATTTTTATTTTAAGTAACTTCAAAACTAATAATTGAAACAAATAAAACTGTAATATTTGCATAATAACAAAGACAGAAAAATTGTGCCTGTGTATATTTCTGATATAGTTATTTGCTTTATTACACTTTACGAAGTATTTAATAAAAATCAACGTAAAACTTTATTTTTAAACGTATTATAATAAATGTATTAGATCTAAACAATTTTTTAATAAAAAAATGTATTCTGCATTGGGTTAATTCCACATTTATTATGGAATTATTGCTTTAATGCATAATGGTACAGTATTATACAGTTTTGCAAGATAAACCTCAGAAGTTTCACTGCACTAAACATCAGGGCCGTGCTTAGGGGGGGGGGGCGACCGGGGCGATCGCCCAGGGCGGCTAACACCTAGGGGCGTCTAAAAATGACAAAATTTCAGCTAAAAATTAAGTTTACTAAAATTGTTCGATTTTTTTAAAAACAGGATTGAATTGGATTTGGGAATAAGGCCGATTGACTGCTGTAGGTCCTAGACCTGAGGGAGAGTGACCTCCGTGGAGGTCTTTCTAAGGGGTCCTAGCCCGTAATTACACAAATTTCGGAGAAAACCATGGAAAACTCCGATCGGCTAGGCCGACAAGCGCGACTTGGGATTGAACCCGGCACCTCATGTCTACCAGCTTTGAGCGCATAACCATTTGGCCGCTGGAGGCTTATTTTAAAAACAGAGAAAAATACCTTAACTTTTCATCTGTGGCAACCTGGCAGTTTTTTAGCTTTAAAGGATAGTTTTCAGAAGCAGAAGGAGGGAAATAATTTTAGTGCCTAGTATGGTGACTAAAATCTTTTGCCTAGGAGGGCGGCTAAAATCTTTCGCCCAGGGCGGCTAAAAGTGTAGGCACGGCCCTGCTAAACATCACAAATAACTTTTTCAAAATATTGCAAAGTTGTAGGCTTAAAATTTCGCATTCCCCTCCCTTTTTATAGACTAAATATTATCGATCGGATTGAGAATAGGACTATTTCTAGGTCTAGTAAAGAAGAAATTCTACGATATTCTTTGTGGGATTTCAGGAGGTCAGTAATGTGATAGGTAAATTTAACAATCTGAATCAAATTAACGTACCAAAGATGGTGTGTAGCAAGGAATTTTATCATCTTAAAATGTTGATCGTGGAAAAGTCTAAGATATCGCCAAAATAGTCGGTCAGGCACCACTTTTATAATGGCCGTGTTTTATTTTGAGTGAATTGATCCCTTCAGCATGAAATTTTGTCCGATTCCTTGAATGCACCTACGTACCGTAATATACGGAGAATGGTGTCACTGTTTTAAGAGTGCAATTTTCATTAAGTAGATCACCTTTTTGCCGTCCTATAAGCTTGCTTCTGTCAGCTCAAAATAAATTAAACTTAACTCATCAGAGCAAACTAGTTTAGCCCAATAACTAACTGATAATATTTTTAATTTTCTGGTCAGTTGGAGTCATGTTTATTATTATTATTATTATTATTATTATTATTATTATTATTTTCATGCAATGGCGTTTTTTCTTTCTTTATTTCTTTTTTTTCTTTTTTCGCAAATCTTCTGGATTTTAACCTGTTTTGTTTAATTGTTGCTGCACTGTTTTTGGAGAAAATATTTTGATAAACACTTTTTTTTAATCTTTTATAAGATTTGAACATAATAGAAATAGATTTTTTAAACATTTGCTTTTTAACTGGCGGTCATCTCGCTTAAATGAGCAACGTGGCCGCGAAGCCAAATTTTCAGTTTAAAGAGCCAAAAAATTTTATATCTTGCTAAAAACCATCTCACGAATATTTCGTTGACATTTAATTATTTTGCCATCTCGCATATTATTATTATTATTTTTTTTTTATTCTAAAATTAATATATTTTTTGTGGTATCGTTATATCCTTATCTTTGCCATTTTTGAAATACTTTTTTAAATTACAATTTTCCTAATAATTGGACACTTGGACCAATCCTAAAGTGTATGTGGAGAACGACGTAGTAAAATCTGTTCAAAATTTGCTTTTTAAACGATAAAATTGGCGGCTGAAGATAGAGAAAAAAAATCATCCAAGTGCGGCTTTTTTTTTCTCCCTTAGCGTATATATATATATATATATATATATATATATATATATATAAATAAGTGATACAGTTGATGCATTTCGGACAACTGTAAAAATCATATTTCCACTTGTCCGTCTCACCAAATATTTGGTGTAAGAGTAAACACGTGTAACAAGCCAAAACACTTACGAAACATAAGAAACCTGAAATTATATTCAAAATTTACATACAAAACATAGTTTCCTTACAAAGATCTCTGATGATTTTTCGCAAATACTGCAATGGAAAAAACTTCAAATTTTAAGAGAGGTAATCCCCCGAAGAGAAAAAAGTTTACAATTTTTCAAAATTTCAGAACTATATCACTCTTCCATATTTCATTCAATTTTCTGAAGCTAAATAGAATAATAATAATAATAATAATAATAATAATAATAATAATAAAATGCTTTCAAACATAATTATGATTTGGTCCAAATACAACTTAGCATTTGAGTTATGAACCAAGGTTACACTTACCTCACTTCACCCTATAGTTTTTTAAGGACGTTGTTTAGTTATTAATAGGCAAATAGTGACAACTTTTTTTTTTTTGGGGGGGGGGGGATTATCTGAAAATATAACAGTTATTGGGTTATTGGAGTGATATCTTTCTAAAACGCACTGCACAAAAATTTCTTCCTTCAGAGAAAAATTTATTTGACCCTTTTTCGAAAATAATATTACGCGTTTGTTTCTAAAGGAAAAAAAAAAGCGATTTTTTTTTTTCTTAGTGAAAAATTAATCTGTAACTGAAATTCAAAAACTTGTGTCGGAAATCTAATAATACTTTTTATCCAGATTCACACAAAAAGTTTTAGTTACATTACACATTATCCACAAATTGACTTGGAAATATATTTTTACTAGTGCTATGGAACTTTTTTTTTTTTTTAATTTACCATATTTTAGTGTACTGAATATGGTCTTATATACAATATATAGGTACAAGGCTATTTAAAAGTATTCGAATACATTGCAATTTATTTGATGTAATTGATAAGAATATTTTTTAAATTGTGTTATACATATCACTAAAAAAAATTTCTGACTAGTTGCTGGGTCTATAAACATATATTGTTTTTATAAAATTCTAGGAAATAATTTATACTATTATTGTTTACACTGTTTGAATAATGTATGATAGTTTAGAAATGAACAAACTCAATGCATTATCAAATAAAATTAAAATAAGAAATTGTTAAATAATATACAAATAAAATTAACCAGAAAGTTGTGTTATGTCATTATAGGAAGATTCCTATTTTACAATATAACTTGGATATTATTACTCATATTAAAATCTATTATTATTAAGGTAATAAAGGGACAAATTCTGAAACAGAATACAATACTGTGTAACTGAAGTAAATTGATATAAGTGAAACGAGAATAACAGGAAGTACAGTCTGTCAAAAAATTAAATGAACACTAAACCTTTCTCAGAATTCATAAAGAATAATTCTAATTTTTTGACAGACAAAAAAGGAAACATTAAAAATATTATTTTTACGTTAAAATCAAGGATATTGTTTTTCTAAATTGTAAACATTTTGCACATCTGAGACTAGGTTTCAATGATAACTATTTTTTATGTCAGAAAAGAAATAGCGAAATTTCAAATTTCAAATTTTTAAGCTTTTTAAAGATTATAAAAGATTCTGTCCAAGATGTAGATGTTTTCATTTTTAAAGATTAATCAATAATGAATTACTAATTAATTAGTGATGAATTAATCAGAGATGATATAAAAAATTTTAAATTACCAAGATTTGTTAGAATACGAGAAAAACGACTATATATATACTAAATCTAAAATTATGAAAAGTAAAACATTTTTAATTTAAACTAAAATTATAAAAATTTAAAAAATTTAAACTAAAATTATAAAAATTTAAAAAATTTAAACTAAAATTATAAAAATTTAAAAAATTTAAACTAAAATTATAAAAATTTAAAAAATTTAAACTAAAATTATAAAAATTTAAAAATTTAAACTAAAATTATAAAAATTTAAACTAAAATTATAAAAATTTAAACTAAAATTATAAAAAAATTTTAATTAAATTTTTTTTAAAATAGACTTATTATTTAATATTCTGAGAAAGGTTTCGTGTTCACTTAATTTTTTGAGTGACTGTAATAGAAATTTAATACCAGCATTAATTAATATATTTGAGACCAAATATATCAAATTATCATCACAGTACAATGATATTTCATGTATTTATTTTGTGCTGTATTTCGTTTCTTCTGTTTTATTCGTGTACAAAAAATCATTTATTTCTGTTGTTTCGCTTTATATAGGTAAGCTTCTTGAAAATTTCTGAAAAGAGATATTTAAAATTAAAGATAAGCGGCAAATTAAGTTAAAGAAATTAAAATTTATTTGCAATACTTAGAGAGCACATTATATTATTATTATTATTATTTTGAACGTTCTATTTATTATTTTTAAATGTTAATTAATTAATTCGAAAACGACCGGAAACTACTCTCACTTCAAAACTAATTGGATTGATATTTGTAAATATGGGAAAAACATTAATCGTGATTAATAAATTAGGAATGCATATTTGAAATCCAACCTATTGAAAATATTGTAATTGTGATAAATTTACGCCAGAAATGAAAATATCGTGGTCCAAAAAAAAAGAAAAAAAAACTGCATAAAAATGTAAACCTTATACATGTAAAAACATGTATGAATGCGCACTTTTATACGTATTTTTACAGCATATATGCACGTTTTCAGGGATGGGAGCTGGGTTACTACTCAGCAGTAATTATTTTCACATTAAGGCTCATTAGAGTGATACCTATGGTTCAAAGTGAAACTTTTACGAGTATCCATGACATAACTGGAATTCGAACACAATTACATCTCACTCTGTCGAAAGAAGCATTTCTTCTGTGACTAAATAAACCATGTAAAATCTGTAATCTTTGATGTAGGTTTCCTCTGGTGGTTATATATATTTTCTGTTTTGCTATGGAGAATTCTTACCAAAGCATACTTCCGCAACGTTGTCAACTGTATGTTTTATGTTGGCAAATATAATCGTATGGTTGACAATGGTTTGCTTCCGTGGTTAAGAGGTAACTGTATTGTCTTCAATGCGGTGGGCTCACGTTTGATCTTGGCTAGTAGAACCGGAAAATTTTATTTAATGCGAAGTTTATTTACAGTGCGTCCCATGGAAAAATCTGTCTGTGCGCATATACTATGTATTGCTTGCTCTGTTACAGAAAAAAAATGTCAACGTACTTTTTGCATAGCATATTTTCGGTCAACTATGCTGCCAAGAAGTTTTTGCTATACAATAGAGGATTTTTTATTTTTATTTTTTTTTGTGTGTGTGTACATATGCTTTGATTTCTAAAAGGATTTTCTTAAAGATATTTTATACATATTATATTATTTTTCATTTTCTAAAATTACACATTAAAATATAAAATGCATAAGTTTGTAAAAGTACTTTAAACGTCAAATGTCCCTTCTATGCCTATGATTTTGATGATATTTTTTTTATGATTGCTGCTATGTCTCGATGCTAGCCTGAATCCTTATTATATATTTAAATAATAATTTTAATATAACCAAATAATACTATTTATTATATTATTATATATTTATAACCAATAAGAAAATATACAAATGGCTTTTTTTATAATAAAACATAAAATAATCAATGATTTGTTTTTGCAAATAGTTTATCGTTTCCTATAAGAAAATTCGTCTCAACTCCTTTTCTTATCATTGCTTGGCATTTGTGAATATTGGAAGAAAATCATGATCAATAAGTTTAGAATGCTTATTTCAAAGAGCAATTTTACTTTCTGTATTAATGTAAATTAGGCATCTGAATAAATTAATAAAAGATGCTTTTAATGAGTAATGATAGGAATAAATATATTTAAAAATGAATATGTATAGTTTTTTCCATATTTTTATTTTTTAATTTTTACTTTTCCATTTTTTTTTTTTTTTTTTTTTTTTTTTACTTTTAAAAACCGTCTATCCTTTTTTGCTTGATATTTGTGAAATTGATATGGAATTCTATCTAAGAAATTCAGAAATCATATTTTTATTTTTATTATATTCGCAACAATACTGTTGGAATATCTATTAAGAATTTAAATGATTTTGTAGCGAAAGGTTTAAATTAACAGTAAAACGAACAATTATTTTTCTGAAATAAATTTTAAATATGTAATGTTTTCCTTTTCATATTAACTTACCTTTCATTAAAATTATCTCTATCACCTCTTCTACTTCATTTTGCTTTTATTTGGATAAAATTAAAAATAATGAATTGAATAAATTTTTGACAAAAGCAAAATTCGGAAAATTAATTAAAACTGTTTGAAATTAAGTAAGAAAAAGTTTAAATGTATGAACGATTATTTTATTATAAATCCTTTATGGAGGGAAAAAATATAAAAGCTCAGTAATCAGATTATCATTTGTAGAAAATTTACGACTTAATTTGTCACAACTTTGCTAATTAAAAAAAAAAAAAGAATAAAAATGAATGAAGTTTTATTAAACTTAGGAAAAATTAATCTTTTCTTATCTTTCATGAGAGTTATATGATATTTTGACAACAGTGTAACAATGATTTATATTAGAAGAATTTGATTCAAAGAAAAATTATGCACATTTACGGCATAAATCTAAATTATAGGAATGTCGCTTGTTAACAATTCATATTTTCCTGCGCCGTCAGATAGATTCTTTGCTTAAAATTAGTCATTCGCAATTTTTTTTTTTTTTTTTTTTTTTTCAGTACTTATAAGATTTTAAGATCATTTTTCGGTACAAAAGGGTTAAATTCAAAGATATGCAAGGTCTGTCCAGAACGTACCGAGACTGAATTTTTTGCACAAAGCAGAAGGACAAAGGCGCGAAACCTGCGGGTACATGTGGTGCATAGTGTAGTAATATAGGTACCCTAGTGGGGACTTTAAGCTACAGATTCGTGTGGTAGTCAGTTGGCCTTGAGCCTTTGTATGCACAAATTGCTAATGAAGAAGACACATATTTGAAAGTGGCATTAGGATTTTAGAATTCAGCAATATATCGAGCAGCGATACGTCATATATTTTTGCGCAGAACTAAACAAATCGGCTACTGTGAGGCTTGCCTTATTACAAGAAGCATGTGGGAAATATTCTTTGTTCCAGACTGAAGCGTTTGAGTTGCACAAAGCCTTCAAAGACAGAAGAGGGAACATCTATGACGAACTGGGCGCTTATGAAGTTCTCGAACTTCAGACAATGTGTCTCAAATTAAAGCGCTTTTGCCCTATTATTACAAGATGAGTATTCGAATCATTGCGGAGACGCTGGAATCTTACAAAATCATTTGTGCATCAAATCGTTACAAACTTCAAATGCGGAAAAATTGTGCAAATCTCCTGACTCAGTTCCTAGCAAAAAAAAAAAAAAAAAGCGTCAAGATGCTGCACCTAACTACCGTACAGTCCTGATTCGTCACTGCCTGACATTTTTTTCAATTTCCTCGATTAAAATGCAACTTAAGGGAACTCTCTACCTATCGTTTCCGAAAGCGGAAGCCAGTGTTATTCTATGGGAAATTTTTCCCCATTATAATTCATTAACTAATACATATTTTTAAATTCTGTTTTCACTTTTCGAAAATTCGCAACTATTAAACAATTTATAGCTTTCTATTTTTTTATTTTTATTTTTTTTTTAGATTTCTTTTTAAGCTCAAAAATGAAAAAAAATCCCGTTGCGATTGGAACCTCAAAATAAAATACTAAAATATTTTAAAAATAGTTTTTTAGAAAGTGATAAATTGTTGTGAAGTTTCTGAATGTGAAAACAGAATTTAAATATATATATTAGTTAATAAGTTATAATGGACCGAAATTTTCCATAGAATAACATTGGCTCTTGGAACAATGAATGGAGAGGCCTTTTAAGAGGTTACTTTAAGGTTGTTTTTAATCATTCTGACAAACGGAAGAACTTGCAGAGAAACATAATGTGCATTTTCAACAGCATAACAGTTAAAAAATTCAGGAGGACATCATTGGGTGACAAAATCGTAAACAACGGTATATTAACCATCTGACCGCCGCTGAATGGATATATCCTGTCACTGAGCGGTTTATTTTTCCACAATACACTTATAATTTAAAATTATATAATTATGAATATTTTGCTTGTTTTTGAAGTTTGAAGGTTTTAAATAATAACCATAGGTATTGTAATCATGTACATAATTACAATATTAATCTCAAGTTGAAATAAATATTATTTTGATACAACGAATAAACTGTGCAGTGAAAACCACATTACATTTTTTTCCAAAGGCGTTCAGAGGGTTAATGCAGCAAAAGGCTATTTTGAAGAATATTAAGTGTCTGTAAAATTACCTTCAAATAAACGAATTTTACGGTTGGTTGGTTCGGGTTTTTACGTCGCACAAGTGCGACGCAGTGCTGCGCAATGGGTAATTGGCGACGGTCTGGGAGTCAACCCTAGTGGTGGTCCGCTGACATGCCATCACAATTTTGATCCTACACGGAAAGGATAGCTTCCCCGCTTCGAAAGTATTCCGAATCATTCGTTCTTTGACAGGGATTTCTACAAATCCTAATTTTAATAACTTTGTTTTGAAAAATTCTTAATAAAATTGAAATATATTATTCATATGCATTAAATAATGCTTTCTACAGAATGTAGTATGATTAGCATTAGATTTACAGGGTCACACAAACATATTCAGTTACATTGAGGGCTTTTATTGGAAATTTGGTTTAATTGCATTTTCGTTCCCATTAAGCGATTTAACACTTTTTAACATTTGTTCATCGTGAATATCATTTCAGTTTGTATATCTATCTGTCCGACTGTCTATTTGTTTATCTGTTCGCCTGCTCGCCCGCAGCTCCGTAAATATTTAAAGAATTTTTAAAAATGTATATATGTTATACAAATACACTATGTTGTGTTATTACTTACAAACTTTGAATAAACACCATAAAATGCAATAAACTCGCAACAATTGTTTCGGGTCGAAAAAACCACGACCCTTCATCAGGCGAACAAAGTAAGCACGAGTGCTGCAATCAAAGCGGCAACGTTGCGCATGCGTTGTACGCATGCGTTGCCGCTTTGATTGCAGCACTCGTGCTTACTTTGTTCGCCTGATGAAGGGTCGTGGTTTTTTCGACCCGAAACAATTGTTGCGAGTTTATTGCATTTTATGGTGTTTATTCAAAGTTTGTAAGTAATAATTTTACAACGCCAGTTTTGTGATGCTTCTTTATTAAACTATGTTGTGTTCCCTATTTTATATGGCATTAATTGGTCCTGTGCAACTGGTTTGTGTACAGGGACACTCTAAACAAAAAAAAAAATAAATAAATAAATAAAAAAATAAAAAAAAAAATGCCAATTGATTGCATTTTAGGACAAACATTTTTATAAATAACATTTAAAGGACTTTCTATTGTAAAAATTATATAGAAATTGACATCTATTGTTAATATGCTAAAATAATAGTTTTTATAGAATATGATTTTTTTAACTTTCAGAATTATAGGTCTACACTAAAATATTCAGATACATCAAGGGCTGCATTTATATTATAAAGGCTACGTTTTCTTTTGTGTTAAGCATTTTTAACACTTTCTAACAATGTTTAAGAATGACTAGAAATTCAATTAGACTATTTGTATGCCTTTCAGAACTATCGTCTATACGTTGTGTGATTACGTAGGCAAAGAGCATTGAAAGTTATAATATATAACAATTAGATGCATTTGGAAAGTATTAATAAACAATGCGTACTGCATGATTTTTCATTCTTTTTTTTTTTTTTTTTTTTTTTTTTTTTTTTTTTTTAATATAAACCAGATGTCTCAATTGATGATTTATTAGAGCGTTTTCCTTGGGACAAATGCCTCAGGCCTGGTCACTTTCACTTTTGAAAGAATCGATTCGGTCGAAAATCAAAAAATGCGTTTAAAAAACTAGCAGAAAATTTATTACAATTTTTCTTTTTCTTTTCTTTTCTTTTTCTTTCTTTCTTTTTTTTTTTTTTTTTTTTTTTTTTTTTTTATAAATGACATCGAATCATTTTTACTTTTCGAACACTATAGGGAGGAAAGTATTGTAATAATTTCAAAAATTCCAATTTCAGATTTTCATTTTTATACACGTTTTGAGATCCCCTGAATGCATATTTACTGCTTTTAAATGATGTATGTGTATATACATGTGTGTATGCATGTGAGCAAACACGATAGCGTCTAAACACTTTGTCTAAATGAGATGAAAGTTGGTATGTATGTAATAGGTTACCATAGCACGAACCCTATTGATTTTGGTGAATCTAGCACTGATAGTTTTTTTTACGAAGATACAAAGAAAAATTCTTTATCATTATGGTCCTATGGGCCCAAATATTTTAAAGTGCGATATTGTCTAACTGCCTTATTCAGCTTAGCTGAAAATGTATACACATTTTATGAGTCACAGTTGAACGAACTGTATAAATTTTGGAGAATCTAGCGTTTATAGCTTTTTTACAGGGACACAAAGAAAAAAATATTTATCGTCATGGTCTATATGGGCTCAAATATTTTAAACTGCGATAGTGTCTAAACGCCTTACTCAATTGAGATGAAAGTTTATACACATGCTATAAGTCACCATTGCATAAAGTTCATAAATTTTGACGAACCTAGAACGTATAGTTGTTTTTCAGGGACACAACGAAACATTCTTTATCATTGTGCCCAATGGGCTCAAATTATTTAAAGTGCGATAGCGTCCAAATGACACGTCAGATTCAGCTGAAAATCTACGTATTTGTTACAGATTACCGTCAAACTACTTATATGAATTTTGGACTATGTAGCATTTTTAGGTTTTTAAGAGGAACGCAAAGAAATTTTTTTTATCATTGTGGCTTATGGGCTCAAATGGTTTAAAATGGGATAGCTTTTAAACGCCTCATCTTGTTGAGATGAAAATTCATGTACATATTAAAGAGCACCGTTGCACGAACTGTATAGATTACGGTAAATTTAGCCCTTATAGAGTTTTACAGGGACACAACAAAAATCTCTTTATCATTATCGTCTATGGGCTCAATTTTTTTAAAGTGTGATAGCGGCTAAACGACTTACACGATTGCGCTGAAAATTTATACACATGTTATAGGTCACAGTTAAACGAACTACATAGATTTTGGTAAAACTTGCAGGTATAGTTTTTTTTTTTTTTTTTTTTTTTTTTTTTTACAGGGACACAATAAAAAATTCTTTATCATTATGTCCTATAGGCTCAAATATGTTAAAGTGCGATAGTGTCTAAATTCTATACCCGATTATACTGAAAATATGTTTGCATGTTATAGATCGCCTTCACACGAGCTGTATGAATTTTATATAGTTTAGCATTTATTGTCTTTTCACAGGGACAGAAGGAAAAATTCTTTATCATTTTGGCTTATGGGCTCTAATTGTTTAAAGTACGATAGCGTCTAAACTCCTCATCAAACTAAGGTGAAAATTTGTGTAATTTTTATAGTTCATTGTCGCACGAACTGTATAGATTTTAGTGAGTCTAGCATTTATAGATTTTTGCAGGGACATAACGAAAAAAAACTTTTTCGTTATAATCTATGAGCTAAAATTATTTGAAGGGCAATTGCGTTCATTTAAACAAAATACTACCTAGAGAAAAATATTCATATACCCTATTATAATTTTTCTTTTGTTTATTTATTGATTTCTCTTACTTTAATTTATTTATACAACCGTTAATTACTAAATGATCGGAAAGTCGAGTGGAGTCACTCCAGAATTTTTTAAATAATAATATATATATATATATATATACATATATATATATATATATATATATATATATATATAAATTCTCTGTATCGGTTGAAAACAAAAGGATTTTAAGATTGTCAAAAACATAAAATTTACTTGTGATTGGTTTATTGTCCGTTACACAAACTAGAAGATTTATAAAAATTTTTACCCATTCGGAGAATTATTATGTACTTTTACGTAATATAAAGAAACTGAAGTTAAACACAAAAATATTTACGTCAGAAGATTATATTTAATCAGGAAACAAACGAAGTAAGCGTTTAGGTTTTAAAGGATTAGATAACATCTGCTGAGAATTTTTAAAATGAGAAGATTTGTGAAACAATAGACTAGTTTAAAGTGATTTGCTGTAGTTGTTTTATTGAGTTTGAAATAAATTTGCAATGTTAGAGATTCGAAATTGATTGAGTATTAAAAAAAAATAAAGAAAGAATGAAACATTTTAATAAATAGAATTTTATTTCTGCTCATAGGACCCCGAATAAATTTCAAATTTGTGTTACATAGATCGCGGGAGCGACGTTTACGCCAAAGTAGCTTAATATTTGCCGATAGATGGGTCTTTAGGATCCGAATCAGAAGCTATGGAGTAAAACTCAAATACATTTTGCAATAAAATCATATTTGTGGTTAGAACAAATAACTTCTAACTGTATTGTGACCATTTTGCTGGACAACAGGAAAAGAGTGTAGGCCACCTTTTATATTGCAATACCTTTCCAATTTGCTCAATTGCACCTGCTAGCCACAAAACAACATCTATTGGTTAAATTTTGAATAATTATTTTTATTGTAAACTTCAGTCCCATTATCTAAATAACACACAGTTTAAGAAAAATTTGTGTCCTATCATTAGAGTTGGAACTACTTGCTTGTAAGTACCACAAATTTAATTTTAAGCACTTTATATAAAAATTTGTCTCAAGAGCGGGCAATAGCGGACAATAATCTTAAAAATATTATTAATTGTGATTTCGCTGTGCCCCATTTGTCTGATTGTTGGAAATTTTACATTCAGTCCACATTTTCTTAATTTCATCCATATTTTTTACAACTTGGGTTTCGTATTTTCCTATTGTTCATTCCCCCAAATTCCGCCTAATTTTATTGAATGATAATCCTAAATTGAATTCTCTCCCTTTTCTATATATAAGAGCATTTCTCTCCCAATTCTTTAAGCACCGAAGACCTTTGATAACGTCTGGCACGCCGACCTTCTCTTGAAAATGGCGGGATTGGGTGTTCCCGACCAGCTAATTAAAATCTTTGCAGACTATATCTCTTTCTCTAACAGGTCTTTTGTGGTGAAAGTGGTAAATTCCCTCTCTAGCCCAAAACCTGTTCTCATTTCTGTTCCTCAATGTTCTCTCGCCCGGCCTCGGCTATTTAATATCTACATCAACTACATTCCGTGTAAGCCCGACATCAACTTTGCATTATTTATTGATGATACTGCCATTATTTACAGACACACACAACCACACACTGTGTTTGAAAAACTCCAAGTTCACCCTGATTCGTATGCTATTTTGCTTAACAAGTGGAAAATTAAAGTAAATATTTCGAAAATTGCCGCCATTTTCTTCACCAATAAATCCTATTCCCCCGGCATTAACTTCCTTCTTAATAAGGAATCTATTACCTGGGAAACATCGTATAAATACCTCGGCATTCACTTAGATTCCAAATTATTGTAGAAAAAGCACATTTCAGAAACTCTGAAGAAAGCGCAAAATGCCACCGCCAACTCTCTTTCCTCTTTTGGCTTGAAATAGCCGCCTGTCTGTTAAAAATAAATTGTTACTGTACAAGTCCATGATCCGACCTATCTTGACCTACGGATCCGCGGTGTTCGGATCTGCCTCAAAGACTCAGCATGAAAGACTTTAAGTTTCCCAAAATAAGCAATTGCTTAGGTATGCTCAGGCTTTTCGCTACGTTCGCAATGATGTCATTTACAAAGACCAGAAAATTATGCTTATTTATTCTGAAATTAAGAGACTTGCGTTGACGTTTTACAGGTCTATCCCCAATGTCCAGAATTCTGCGTTAAACGCCATCAGAAGGTATGATCCCAGAATTGGTAGGGGCAAGAAACGCCCTCTCGCCATTTTATTCACGGAGGATGGCTTCGCCCCAGTCTCCAAGCGTAGAAGACAAGATCCTTCTGGCGTCACCTAACGCAGAATCTCACTCTAAATTTCTATTTTTCCGTAGACTGAATAAATTATTGATCTACCCCAGGCTACCCCCTGACATCTGCAACATAGTGTGAGTTTTTATCTCCAGCCGCGTTTGGTCAGCCTTCCTACCAGACACCTTACTTGTAGGGATTTTTAAATAATTTTTTAAAGTAACTTTGTTTCCTTTTGTAAATTGAATTGTATATAACTTTGTAAATATTTGTTTTCTTTTAATTTTTTTAGTGAATTTTAATATTGGACTACTTAACAATCTCGTTCGTTTTATTTTTTATTTATTTATTTTTTTATTTAAAAATTAAAAAATTAAAATAAATAAATAAATAAAAATTTATGATAGTTAATTGCTTAATTGCCAGGGAAAAAAAAAAATGTGTGTTAGGTTTATTTTCTGTTGGTTTGCCAGAATGTATTTTACAGCTTTCATGTTTTTCACCTTCAACTCCTTGAAGTCTATCTCCTCTGCCCACAGTCATGTAAATCATCAAATCATCACACCCGAGTTCTCTATGAACTCTTCCAGTTCAAAGTACCGAACTTCTTGAACATGCACTACAGTTCCAGGTTCTTCTGCTTCTAATGTGGACGCAGGCAACAGTCGCAACCGTCGTAGGCATTCCGTCAAGCCCCGTGATGATAATGATGATGATATGCACTGAAGACAGTACGCTAAAGGCTACCGAAACAGCTGTCTACTTTCCTGTTATTTATTTTTGGCGTTCAAGACGTTGTTATTTGCCTTGTTTATAGTAAAGTTCCATGACGTCATGAAGTGGTATTTGACAGGAGATAGGTGGGAACAGCCAAGGAAGAGAGAACGGAGTTTTGGATGGAACGAGAGAATGACATGTTTAGTTAATTAGAGAAGAATATTTTTATTTGTGTTCTAAATGTTTATCTATGTTTTGTGCGTTTTTTTTTAGTAGTGTCTTATTAAATGTTTTCGTCTTTAAGTACGAGGTGTTTTATTTCAAAGCCACGTGTGAATTTATTTAACATTAAGTGATTGTGTCTCCAATCAAGCAGAAACCAGGATCCGAATTTTACTGGCGCAGCCGGTAGGATAGAAAACGATACCGAGAAAATGGGGAAGGTAAGAGCTTTCGTGTATATGCCCAAATATTTTAAGTGTACCTTTTAATTTTTTTTTTTTTTTTTTTTTTATAACATAAAATGATAATAGAACGCCAGTTCTAAGTTTTTGTTCTCAAATACATTCGAATAAAGTTCACGCCAGTGAATGTCAATTTTAATACAGTGTGAATGTATTAAGTGTATTATATTTTACGCTGGTAAATAACAGCATACGATGTCACGCCAGTGATTGTTTAATTTTAATACAGCGTATATGTATTAATTACATTTATTTACGGCAGTGAATAAAGGTTTAATATTTCACGCCAGTGAATATTAATTTTAATACAATGTGATTTTTTTTTATTTACTTCAAAAAATATAGAGCTGTTTATCTGTTAAATATCTACAACAGTAGATCTTGATATTTTCCCCCTCAGTTTGATATATATACATATCTATATATTTTATTTGTTTGCTCTCCGAAATAAGAGTTAAAAGTATTTTGTGTGATGAAATAAATAAGAGTAAATATCGTATTTTGTTCCTGACATTGGAAAATCTATTTTTCTTTAGAATATTTATATTTTAATGAATGTACCTAATATGAAATATATTATGAGAGTTGATTCATTTTAGTTATTAAGTGCTGAAATTACACAAATAGTGTTTTGTTTATTTCATTTAATAACGAGCCATAATAAATTAATTCGTTTTCGAACGAAATAGCTAATGCTGACGAAAATCGTCTGCGTTATTATTATTTTTATTTTTTTGTTCTATTTCATTATTTTAAAGAAAGAGTAAATTTTTTTTTCTATTCTGTGTTTATGCTTATGACAAATGGTAATTATATAAAAAGTGTTAAAGATTTCATTTTTTTTATTGTTTATTTTTTTTACAAACGTTGAAGTAAGCTTATGATAGAATTGTTTGTTTATTCATTTCATATGAAATAAAAGTGTTGGTTTCAATAAAAAATAAATTGGATAAATAAGAAAAGAATTTTATTTTATATTTCATTGCGTAAGGAAATGTAAATATGCACGACAGTGTGTTTTAAATTATTTCTAACGTATGAAAATATCATTCATGTATTTTTAAAGTCAAATTGATTCATGCTTTAGGTATAAATTATGGGTTTTGCGTATGGTATATAATTTTATTTCCATTAATATTTAACAAAGTGTTTTAATCAGCACCACCTAGAGGAATTTTTGCTAAGTTTCTGGTTCAGAAAATTTTAGGTGTACAAGATGGCATATTTGGGTCGCGCAAAGAAAGAGGATTTGAAATTGTTGGCTGTGGAGTTGAATCTTCAGGTCACGAATGAAATGACTGTAAGCGATTTACGCAAATTAATTACCAAAGATAAAGAATATGACGAAGAGTTTACTAAGAATCAGCTCGACATTATTATCGAAGATAGGAAGCTCCAGGAGAAACAAGACGCTGAAAAGCAATTCCAAGAGCAAGAGATTGAAAAACAAAAACGCGAATATGAATTTGAGTTAGAAAAAATCCGTTTGGAAGCTGAAAAGTTTAAAGTAGCACCGATTTCTGAAGCTAAGAGTAGTACGCAAGATTTAACAAAAATCGTTCCAAAATTCGAAATGAGAGATGGAGATATAGTGCTGTTTTTGACTTTGTTTGAGAGTCAAGCCAAGAGAATTAATCTAGATAAAGGTAACTGGGTGTCAGCTCTTTTAGCTCTTATGCCAAAAGAAATCACTCAATTAATAGCTCGTGAATCAGAAGAAAAATTTGACGATTATGATTATATCAAAGGTTTATTATTAAAACGATTTAAATTAGGCCCTGAACATTTCAGACAAAAATTTGTGAAACATCAGCGAAACCCTACTCGATCTTGGCGAGACTTTGTTTTCGAAATAACAAGCTACTTTGAGGAATGGCTTGAAGGAGTTGCAGTAAATGATTTTGAAGGATTGAAGAATCTTATGATTACGGATCAGTTAAAAAGACGCGTTCCAGGTGATATCCGAGAACATTTCGTCGATGACTGGGCTAAGTTACTTGTTCCGGGTATTTTAGCTGATAAGTTGGATGAGTACGAAAGTGTACGATTGAATGCTAAGGGATCCGGATCGGGTGATATGAAACATAGAACAACTAGTAATTACAAACCTGATTTTAAAGACTTTAGCAACAAACAAAAAGACGAACAGCCATCTCGGAAATTTAGGACATCATTTCCTCCAAGAACTGATCAAATTACAAGTTTTAAACCTACTTGTTTTACGTGTGGATCTGTGGGGCATTTTTCTAGAGTTTGTTCCAAGAATTCCAAGAAAACATCAATTCGTAATGCCGTAAGTAATGTGGTTGAAGCCAAAGAAGTTAAGCCAAAGTGGAATTGATGATTTGAAATACGTAAATATCAAATGTGGAGAAAATGTTTTGAAGGCAATAGTGGATACTGGAGCACAAATTTCAGTCTTACGTGCAGATTTGGTCGATACCGACTTTGGAGAAGGGGATGGAACAATCCAAATTATTTCGGGTTTCGGTAAAAAAGAAGTAGCTGCTCTATAGATTTTTAACCTAAAGATAAATGATGGGAAACACGGCAATGTACCTGTAACTTGTGCAGTGTCGAAGAAACTTGTGAATGATATGCTAATTTGTTCAACTGCCTATGAAGTTTTAATGGAGAATGTAGAATTAAATGGATGTATGAATCATGCACTTGCAAAGTTAAATGAGAGCATTGAAAAAGAAAATCAGGAAGAACATGATGAAAAGAAAAACATCTCAACGTCCCTTCAACTTAATGCTGAGATTAACGATGATAAAAGCAATGGAAATAAAGAAGATTTTACAAAATTACAATTAGATGATGAAGATTTAAAGAAATCCTGGTTTTATGCCAAAAATGGGAAGAATTCATTTAAAATTAGTAATGGAGCTCTTGTCTATTCAGAATGCTTATGTGGAGAAAATGTTGATCAAGTTGTTCTGCCCACATGCAAAAGAAAAGAAGTTCTTAGGATGGCACACGAAATACCATTGGCTGGTCATCTAGGCAAGAAAACGAAGCAGAGAATAAAATATTCATTTTATTGGCCAAGTCTCAAAGAAGACGTTAAAAAATTTTGTGAAAGTTGCAAAACCTGCCAATTACGCAGAACAGTTTCCTATAGGGATCGTATACCGATACAACCCATTGTTAGGCCAGAAATTCCATTTGAAGTTTGGAGTTTGGACTGTATTGGACCTTTAGAACCCCCGTCTCGAAGAGGACATAAATATGTGATTTGTGCAGTTGACTTATGTACTAGATGGGCTGAAGCTATTCCCGTGACTAACATCAATGCTAAAACAACTTGCAATAATCTGATGAGAATATTTACACAGACAGGGTTCCCCAAAGTAATATGTACAGACCAAGGTACTAATTTTACTGCTAAATTAAGTGAAGCATTTGTGGAACTTCTTGGAGTTTCTCCGAGGTTTGCAACGCCAGGTCATCCAGAAAGTATGGGTGCAGTGGAACGTTGGAATCGAACATTGAAAGATATGTTAAATAAAAATATACAGGAATATGGATCTAACTGGGATTTGCATCTTCCATATCTACTTTTTGCTTACAGAGAAGTTCCTCATAGTACGACAGGTGTTTCTCCGTTTCAGTTAGTTTATGGGCGTTTGCCTCCTGGACCATTGTCACTATTGAAAGACGTATGGACTGGTGAGAGGAAAATTCCCACTTCAGTTTCCGCATCAGTTGAAAAATATATATCAGAACTAGTTGAGAAACTAAGAAAAGCACATGAAATTGCATCAGAATATGCTCAGGATTCTCAAGAAAGATATACTTCGCGGTATAATTTGAGAGCAAGAGATAAACAGTTTAATGTTGGTGATAAAGTACTAATACTAGTTCCTTCATCTTCGCATAAATTACTTAAAACTTGGATTGGCCCAGCTACTGTTGTTGAAATCACTAGACCACATTTAGCCTTAGTTGAATTAGAGAATGGGTCCAGAAGAGATCTACATTTTAATAAGCTCAGACCATACGTTGCTCGAATAGACCATGTTGGCCTAATATTTGATGAAGATAAAGATTTTGGTGATATTCATTATGCACCATTCGGAAATGGATGCTTAACCCCTAAAGAAATAGCGGATCATATTGATAGTTTAGATTTTAATTTTGAAAAGAAAAATGATTTGAAAAATGTAATATGCAAATATAATAATGTTTCCAGCACTAAACCCGGAATAGCTAAAGTAGAAGGACACAGTGTCCGCGTTACTATAGATTGCTGTCCTAAAAGACTACGTCCATATAGAATACCGATAGTTATGCAAAAAGAAGTGGATCGACAGATTCAAGAATTACTTACACTTGGACTAATCGAACATAGTAACAGCGAATGGGCTCATCCTGTAGTTTGCGTTGCCAAAAAGGATGGAACTGCTAGGTTATGTGTTGATTTTCGTTTATTGAACAGCTATACCATCCCAGATGCATACCCCATGAAGATTGCCAATGATCTTATTTGCTTGATTGGTAATTCGCAGTTTATTTCTGTTCTAGATCTCACGAAAGGGTACTGGCAAATACCTATGAAAGAAGACAGCAAACATTATACTGCTTTTACTACCCACTCAGGGCATTTCCAATGGAATGTCATGCCAGTTGGTATGAAGAACGCTGGTAGTACATTTCAAAAATCTATAGACAAAGTTTTAGAGTGTCATAAAGATTATTGTCGTTCCTATATCGACGATGTTGCAGTATTCTCTACCACTTGGAGTGAACACATAACACATTTGAAAGCAGTTCTCAAAACATTCCAAGAAGTTGGTCTTACAGTTAATTTAAAGAAATGCGATTTCGGAAAGAATGAAGTGAAACTTTTAGGCCATATTATTGGATCAGGAAGACATACACCCAATCCCGAAAAAACTGAAGCTATAAGAAAAATTTGCAGGCCTATCACCAAAAGAGAACTTCGTAGTGTAATTGGTTTGGCTAATTATTACCAGGAATACATTCCAAATTTTGCTTTAGAAATTCTTCCCTTGACTGAATTAACAAAGAAAAGCGTACCTAATGAAATTCCCTGGTCTGATGCCCAAGAAACAGCTTTTCAAAAACTGAAACACCATTTAATGAATATGCCATATCTATATACGCCTAATATAGCAAAGCCATTCAAATTGTACACTGATGCTTCGAGCAAAGCTATAGGAGCATGTTTATCTCAGTCGGACGATTCTGGCAAAGAACATCCGATTGCTTTCTTTAGTAAAAAACTTTCTCCGTGCCAAGTCAGATGGTCAACGATCGAACGAGAGGCTTACAGTGTGCTGACTGCTCTACGAAAGTTTGATACTTGGCTCTTCGGTGCAGAAGTCGAAGTAATTTCCGATCACAATCCTCTGACTTTTCTGACCCAAACAATGCCACACGGTGCAAAGTTAGCACGTTGGGCTTTAGCTTTGCAAAGATATAATCTAAAAATTACGTATAGGAAGGGAAAAAATCATGTCAATGCCGATTCTTTATCTAGACTTCCTTAAAATATTTTAATAGTATTTCAGTTATATCTAATTATTCAAATTTAATTTATCTCGTGATATACTATATAATTCATGTGCATATTATAAGGGTTGTTTGTAAGATATTTAATGTTAGATCAATTATTTGTGTGTATTGCTGAATATACTATGCATTTAATTTTTTTTTCCTTCGGGCATATGCAGAAGCTCTTCCTAAAGATTTTATGATATATGCATTTTTTTTCAATAAACTCTTGATATAAACTTTTAAGATTTACATATATGAACATTTATTTTATGAACATTATCTTTGAAACTCTTAGTATTATATCAAAAACTATTCAGCATTATCATGAATGTGAACATTTGTGTAGAAACTCCCTATATCATGAAACACTATCTAAGTTTGGTAGCATCATAGTCTCTCCTGTGACGTATGAGCTCAAAAAGGAGGGACGAGTAAAGTTCCATGACGTCATGAAGTGGTATTTGACAGGAGATAGGTGGCAACAGCCAAGGAAGAGAGAACGGAGTTTTGGATGGAACGAGAGAATGACATGTTTAGTTAATTAGAGAAGAATATTTTTATTTGTGTTCTAAATGTTTATCTATATTTTGTGCGTTTTTTTTAGTAGTGTCTTATTAAATGTTTTCGTCTTTAAGTACGAGGTGTTTTATTTCAAAGCCACGTCTGAATTTATTTAATATTAAGTGATTGTGTCTCCAATCAAGCAGAAACCAGGATCCGAATTTTACTTTTATAATACTTAAACTCGTCGAGAGTCAAGGTTGTGCGAAAATTGTTTTTCACCGTTACTCGTTAATTAATGTATTTTCTTTAAATTCTGTTTTCGTATTCAAAATATTCATCACTGTTAAATTAGTTCTCATTCTTAAAAAATATATATTATTATTATTATTATTATTATTTTATAATTTTTAATATTTTATTTTTGAACAAAAAAAATAATAATTGAAAGTGTTTTTTGCAATTTTCATCTAAATAATGTGTTAAACGTATAGAAAAAATAATGATTATATATATATATATTAATAAAATAAGTACTAATTTAATGATTATGAATTTTCCGAATGTAAAGAGATAATTAAAAAAGTGTATAATAGGTGTATAATATAATAAGTGTATAATATAAGTGTATAATATAATAAATCTCCAAAGCAAATTTCCCAATAGAACAATATCGGCACTGACTGTCGGCAAGATTAAGTATTGTCCGCTTTTAAATACATCAGCGAAATTATAATATTTCTATGTTTGAAGTCCTTTATCTTGTGTCACCAATTGCAGACAGTAATAGCACTACTGCGATGTAAAACCCAATACATTTCAAACTTTACCTTGCATTTGAGAATTAACATTTAAAATAGGCTTAAGTATAATGGTCCAATATCTGTAAAAAAGAATTTTGAAAATTTTTATGTTCTTTCTAACATTTGGAATTTAAATTAAATACGTTGTGTTGAACTCTACTAATTAAAATGTACATATTTACATTGTGCTCATTAGGAGAATTTTAATTTGCCTATTGCAAAAAAAAAAAAAAAAAAAAAAAAAAAAAAAAAGAATATATATATATATATAACAAATAAAACGATTTTTTTTTTTTTTTTTTTTTTTTTTAATAAGATTTACACTTTTTTTTCCCCTTTCTATTTCTAAACAGAGAATCTTTCTTTCAATTTGGAAGAGAAAAATAAATGTTAGAAAGGGGAAAAAATCGTCTTCCAAAATAGTCTAACAACGAATTTACAGATGAAACACTCGATTGTTAATGCAGTAAGCTAAAAAGATTTTAACAATGGATTTATAGAAAAATTCGTCTGATAGAAAAAAAGGCGGAGAAGAGGAAAGGAATAACTTTTTTTGCGTTTTACATGACTTATGAAGTAATTTCAACATTACGGATATATATTTTTTGGAAAAAAGAGGATTGGACTGTGAATGTTTAAAATAAGGTTAAGGAAATAATAATAAAATAATATTAATGTAATTTCCATTGTAAATGATTCTACAAATTCTTAAAAACACGTATTATTTAAATATTGTTATTTATTGTAAAATTTGCTAACGAAAATCCTAAAATTGAAATATGTGGAACAATATAAAATGCTAATATATATATATATATATTTTTTTTTTTTCATATATATATAACACTTAATTTCAGTGCCAATCATAATTTCATGAACTACATTAAAATTCTTTAGCTGTAGAATATATGCCATTACAGCCATAAAAGTAAGATTTCTAATAGTACGACTTTTAAAAAAGTCTGTAACATCATTGTAAATTATTTTTTTCCTTTCAGTATTGGAGTTGCCCATTGCTCAGCACTAGTGCGACGTAAAACCCATCCGACAAACCAACCTTTCTATATTGGAAAAAAATATGTATGCTAAATTCATGTATATATTTGAATTTCAGTTTAGGATGAAATTACATGCTTTAGATTGTCCAAAATAAAATAAGAATGTTTAAACTTTTCACCAATGGGACTGAATATATTCGTTTGCTTTATATTTTTCACTATGTAGACCTGCTAACTATGCTAGTTTATCCGTAATGGTATTAGGCCCCGCCTTTTTCTCACACCAGAATAGCTGTAGAGTAATATTTAGGAATATGTTCTCATGATTAAATAAGAAGACTATTGCTCTACAACTATTCTGGTGTGAAAAAAAGGCTGGGCTTAATACCATTACGGATAAACTAGCATAGTTAGCAGGTCTAACTATGTGCTTATAATAAAAAATTACATAGGTAAAATGCAAGATGATTTTAGTGGTGATTATCTATGAAATAATCACAAGTTTTATTTTCAAATGTATAATTATATTTTTGTTCGAATATCGAACTTTTATTCTAGTAAATAATATAATATATACAATGAAAACAATTTTCTACTTTTCATTAGGCAGTCAGGGTGTTAGAAAAACTGCATGTTTCTATGCATCTGTGTTACAAGAATTTTGTTTTCCTCATATAATAGTATTTGTAATTCACGTACCAAAACGAGAAATTTTAGGTTTAGTAGACTCATAAAAAAAAGTAGTTTCATGAAAAAAGAAAAAAGAAAAAAAAAAAAAAAACTGCTTATGATAAGACATTAAAAGAATATAATTTTTCTGCACCTCATTAAACATCAGTATTTAAGGGAAATCTGTATTATTGACTAATTTTTCCGATACCCCATTTTTTTACACTGTATGTGATAGCTGTATTGCAGCTTTTTAAACATGTAAACTTGATCAGAAATTAACCTCACTACATTTTTATTTAGGTTACTTAGTAACAAGCACTGCTATCAATTCTAATTTATGATCTGCATTAAACCAGTTTATTAGATTTTAAAAAATGAGCGTAAAGCAAATTTATCAGTACCATATTCAAAATAAAATAATTATTTTATTGATACATTATATATGCAATATATGCAAAAATAATCTTGTGACTGCTACACAGTATTGGTTTAATATGTATAAGTAAAAGAAACTAATTTATGCATTATTACTTTTTATATTTACATACCAGTTAAAAAGTACATTTGAAAAAAAAAAAAAAAAAATCTTGAAAAACCTACATCTAAAGTCTTTATGTTAAAAAAAAAAAAAAAAAAAAAAAAAAAAAAAAGCCTTCCTCATCACTATGTTATTATCCAGAACATCTTATTAATCGCAACCAATAACAGTTAATTTGGTGTAATACCTTGTTCAGTACCATGCTTTATCCCCCTAATACATTGTATTTGGGACTATGCCAAAAGTATCTTGGAGTTAACAAGTTTTGTCAGAGATAGGCAACGCTAAAGAAAAATATAATCAAGACATTTCTTCGGAAAGTAAAGAAAAAAAAATCCCTAGACCAGTAACTGAAAATTAATGTGGAAAGAGTTTTGATTTATATGCGTGTTTTTATTTTATAACGAACACTGTACTCTTGACCTGTTTGACAAGGTAACAGTAAAAAAAGAAGAAATAAGAAGATGAAAAAAAAAAAAAAGAAAGAAAGAAAGAAAAGAAAAAATCCAGATTCCATTTGCTTAACGCTGTTGAATATAAAACATGAATAATTATTGTTACATTTATTCTACGGCGCCTAGATTATATTTTCATGAGAAACAATGTTATAGCTTGTACATTATTTTTTATGATAATTTATGACAGGGAAGGTATGCTTTTTTTTTCAGCAGGCATAATATTTGTTTTATAAAAATAAAATAAAATGAAATGACATGCATATTTTTCGTTAAATAATATATTTACTATTATATATAATATAAAATTTTTACCTAATTAATTTTATATAAAGGAATATTGAGTCGAAAAGAAAATTTTACTTCTGGTTTTTCACAGATTTACACGTTTTAAAATGCCCATTCTTATATTTAAATATATTTACATTAATAACATTCTGTGTGTTTTAGATAATAATTGGGCGCTGTAACTCAAATTCTAGTGTATGAAGTTTGACATAAATAATTTTGCTGTGTATAACCAAGCAGTTTGCACTTGAGAGCAACAGATAATTAGATTAAAAATAAAATAAAATAAATTGCAAAAAAAATTATTCATTTGTGTGGATAGGTATGCCTTAAATTGTTTATATTTCCTGCATTCTTAATTGTTCTACATCAGCATGGTATATAGTTGCAACGCATTTGTAATTGCATGCCTATTATAATATATATATATATATATATATATATATATATATATACATTCAGTTTAAATAGGAGTTCTCTTAAACTATGAACTTTGGAAGAATATTTTTGCTGTATTTTAGTTCCTTTTGAGTAAAACCTCATATATATATAAAGAGTGTTCCAAAATTATAGCGACAAACTTTAAGAGGAGATAGAGCACATCTTAAGTATTCAGAACTGCACAGGAGCCCATGTCTGCAAATGTCATCTTAACCCTTTAAGAACTTACTGTTTTGGTTTATTTTTTAAGAGATGAGAGAAGTACAAACGTAGAGCTACAAGCTTTAAGTGGATGAAGATGACACCATAAAGAATGAGGCATAGCAACCCATAACCACAAACATCATATTAACGCTTTAGTATGCAGATACATTCAGGTATTTTTTAACACTTACCACCATGTATGAGTATTGTCAACTGCTCATGTGTAATCTTACTTTTTTGTTATTTGTAATTCCGCCTACATTGTAAATTTTAGGATCTTGTTCAATCCTTTATTTCGTAAAAAAAAAAAAAAAAAAAAAAAAAAACAGTGCTTTACATACATGTATTCGAAGCAGCATTATTACTATTATATCATTTTATGCAATCGCTTGCACGAAAAAACGTTTGTTAAAAATTAAAAATTTAAAAGCCACGCCCACATATGTTACAAAATACCCAATATCACCCGGTTCTTAAAGGGTTAAGATTACACTTGTAGACATGGGTTCCTATGCAATTCTGGATCTTTATGATGTGTCCTGTCTCCACTTAACGTTTATCGCTGTAATTTGGGACGCCCTATATATATATGGGAATGGTGGGGGAATATAGAATGGTCGGGTAGAATGTAATGCTGTTATATGTCGTCTGTACGGAGCTGCAGCCTATCGGTAACACGTGAAACTTCTTCACTGGGCCTCAGATATAAACTATAGTTCACCTTGTGTCAGCGAGAAGAGCATATATATATATATTTCTTTTTTGTTATACAACTATTTTAGTTTATGAAGGTTTCGAATTTTAGGAGGTAACTATTACTAATTCTGTAATCTACATTCCGCGACAAAAAGATAGGTACAAAGAATTTTTTCTTTAATTTTTCATAAAATAATATTATCTAAATTGTGCTTATCATTTATTATTATCATAAATTAACACTATTTCAAAACTATTTTTTTTTAAGACTAATTTAGAAAAATTTTAAGACTAAAATTGAATTAATTTCAGACTACACTCCGCAACAAAAAGATAAATACAATTTTTTTTTTTTTTTTTTTAATTTTTGAATATGATTATTTTGAATGTGAATATTTTGAATATGATACAAATATTTAGTATGTTTTTGATATGGTAATATTTTGTTATGCTAATAAATGATCAGCACAATTTAGATAATGTTATTTTATGAAAAATTAAAAAAAAACCTTTGTACCTTCCATTTGTCGCGGAGTATAGTCTTCAATTAGAAAAATTTTAGTCTTAAAATTTTTCTAAATTAGTCTTTTAAAAAAATTAGTCTTAAAATAGTGTTATTTTATGATAATAACAAATGATAAGCACAATTTAGATAATGTTATTTTATGAAAAATTAAAGAAAAAAAAAATTCTACCTATCTTTTGTCGCGGAGTGTATTGACGAAGCAATAAAATAAGTGAAAATCTTGTGCCATTTCCGATATAGGGGCTGAGTTAGAAGGGGTCAATCAAAGGTAAAACTAGGTCCGTTACAGAACCCTTCACAAAATGATTCACCTTGAAAAAGGCCCTTCATAAAATTTTTTACACTGGAAAAAGAACCCTTCACAATATTTTTCTCTTAAAGACCTTTTGTAAAATCTCTCATTTCGAAAAACAATCTTCCATGGAGCTAATAGGCCGCCTGAGTAATCGAATGTGCTTTGCTGTATTTCCCTGAAAAGCTGATAGTCAATTTCTAATTTATAAAAGATTTCTGTGCATACGTGTAAGTGCGTGAGTTTAGTTCTATAAAAGTAAACCGTCATTGTCTAAAACAAAACCTTGTTTTAATTATAATTTTATTTTGCAAAATTATATTTTTCCTAATTTCACAAAAAAAAGAAGAACCCTAGCCGAAAAGTTCGGAAAAAACTTTATTTTCACGCTAAATTTTGATTCACAAAATTATATATGTAGATTTTTCTCAATTTCCGAAAAACAGCACCCTGTCCGAAAAGTCTGGACAGACTCCTGGTCAGTTAGCAGTCTGATTACCATAATCTTAATTCTAACAATAGACGATTGAGGTTGATTTATATTTCAAGATGGCAAATTCCAAAATTTGAATGTTGATATTTTTTTCAATATTGTTTATTTTCAATATTAATTTCAAAATAAAATATTTATATTGCAATTATTCATGATTTATTGTAACAAGTATTACCCTATTTCTTATTATACTTTAAAGAAATGGGCATTGTATATTTCTTTTCATCACAATTCCATATCAGCCGCTTGTCCCTATTACTCTCTCTCTCTCTATATATATATATGTATATATATATTTTTTTTTTTCAGAGCTAAAAATTTTGAATATGAACTGTATTTTTCGTAACATAAAACCACCAAAACAGAAAGCCTATACTATAGCTCTGCACATCTGAACACTAAACATATCATAATCTATACAAAACATGATTTTAGCATATTAATAGTCAATGTCAATTTCTTTATGATTTTTGCAGTAGAAAGTTATTTAAATGTGATTTATAAAAATGCCTTTCATAAATTCATTGGAATTAATTGGCATTTTCGGGGTATCCCTATACTCAAAACAACTGTACAGGGTATTTTAATGCTATTTTAAATACGAGACATTCCGTAGTGAACTTCGAATAACACATATCATTTTGTAGAAATTTTGAAAATATTTACGGACGTTGAAGGCGGCCAGACAGAGAAATCGACAGATGGACAGTCAGGCAGACAGTTTATTTCAAATCTTTTTCACTCAATCATTTTTAGAGAGTTTTAAAATGCTGAATAAAAATGAAATTACAATTTCAGCTATTTCCTTATATAGCCCTTAATATATCTGAATATTTTTATGCGGATTTTAAAATCTTAATGCTGAGCGTACTATATTGTGTAGAAAGCATTTTTTCATGTATATTTTAATTGCATCAAGATTTGTGCAAAGTAAAATTATAAAATATGGTTTATAGAAACATCTGTCATAGAACGCAATGCTTTGGAATAATTTCGCGTGACCTTGTACACAAACCAGTAGTGGTGATATTTACTCCATTTTCAGAGAACATCCGTAAATAACACATTTCACTTTCATAAAGGTTTTTGCAAAGTAAATGTATTAAAATATGGTTTATAGAAATGCTTTTCATAGAACGCAACGATTCGGATTACTTTTGGATGTCCATGTATACAAATCAGTAGTGTAGTGGCATGGCATTTACTCCATTTTCGATAGAGAACATCCGATAGTGAACTTGAATTTCATTAACATGTATCATTTTTAAGACATTTCATTATTATTTACTTACGTAAATAACAGCATGGACAGACCAACAGTCGGTTGGCCAGACAGACAGACGGAATGACAGACAAATCCAATAAATAAATAAATAAATAAATAAATAAAACACTTCTCAACTATGTTGGAATTTGTTAAAAAGGTAAAATTCTTATTTATATTTATTTATGCATAATATATATTTATGCTTTACAACACCGTCAAAATAATATAAAAATTTTTGTAAGTGAGAATATATATATATATATATATATAAATCCGTTCAAAAATTGATACCCTAAAATACACTAAATTTTAAAAAAAAAAAAAAAAAAAAAAAAAAAAAAAAGGATATTGTACTACATTTTTACAGAAATTTCCCATACTTTTATTTAAAACGTAAAATTTGTAAATTTAATTTTCTTTTTTTTTTTTTTTTTTTTTCTTTTTTAATTTTTAATGTTATTTTCTCCATAAATTTATGGGACACTCCTTTTGTAATGAAAATAAATAAATAAATAAATAAAGTAGTATTTCTGGCAAATTTTTCTAGAAAATTCCGTAGTTTGATTTTTTTTTTTTTTTTTTTTTAAGTGTAGTTCTTTTTTTTTTCTTCATCATTGTCTATTTATGAAAATAATTAATTTAATTATTATTTTTTATTATTTCAAAATAGCATTTTGCACACAAATAACTTTCGTGAGTTCCCAAAAATATTTTTTTTCGAGATAAATTATCTGACATAGATTAACATGAATTATATGTGCAAATAATGTAAAAAACATACTCACAATTAATAATGTTACATACATAAAAAAAAAAAATACCATTAACTTTAAAAGAATTCATTAAAATTGTTTAAATAAATACAGTAATGAACGTTCTGCAATTTCACATATTAAATAAAATATGATTTTCAAAATATGTCAATATTGTCTTTCTCTTGGGATAGAAATATGACAGGGCTTAACAAAGAACTTTGTGGGATTATTATTTTTTTGCTATTGAAGAAGTGACACGCGTCACACTTTCTCTCTCTCTCTTACACACACACTTTTTTTTTTTTTTTTTTTTTTTTTTTTTAATAATTAAAGGAGAAAAACTCTAGAAATATTAGAATAATAATAATAATCATAATAATTATTTTAATGCCACATTTCAGATGTTGAATTAGAAGACATAATAATTTGTTTAAATTGAACCATAAAATCAAAATCTGTGGAATAAATTTCAGATAAAAATTAAATAGAAAATAACATTTTATATAAATATTTATATGAGTATAAATAATAAAAAAGAGGTAGAAATTATGCAGATCTCATATTTTAAAAATACAATTTCCAAATAGTATTTATTGGTTAAATCTTTAAACTTTAATGTAAATTACATATGTGATAAAACATTAGAATATGTTTTGTTTTTAATTATGAAGTGGGAGATCTCTTAAAAATTATCTATATATTTATACTTTTTATAAAATGTATATAGGGTAAGTTGGGGGTAATGTGCAACGTTAGAAAAGATGGCACATTACGTGGTTCTCTTATATATAGGAAACGTAGGATTCGCCGGTTATTCATAGATGTACATCAGCAACGCGATGTATGTTATTTTTAAGCATTGACACGTCCCTTATGAAGTTAATTAGAAAATAGTAGTAATAATAATAACTTTTAAAAGTACGTTGGGCATTTCTGCGAGATTTATAAAGGCGGCTGGTTCCACATTTTGTAAGTTAATAATCGGAATTAGGTCTAGTTAAAAGTTTTGGGGTAAACTGTAAAATACTAGTAATTTGTAATGTAAATTTTGTAATGTAAATGCAGTGTAAACTATGTAAACTTGTAATGTAAACTAACAATGTAAAATACTAGTAATTTTACAATGAGAAAAGAATCCTGATTGTCGTCTTTGTTCTCTTAATTTACATATTATTTTTAGAAAAATTTCATAAAAAGTAATAGACAATATTAATAAGTAAATATTTTAAGAATGTTGCGCAGCTAAAATGCATATTTTACATTGAATTCCTATAAGGCATCTTACCCCTAAATAGACTGCCATCTTACCCCAAGATTGGAGTAAGATTACAAAAATAAAGCGTTAATAAATAATAATAATAATAATAATAAAAATGCAAAGATTTATAATATTTTTGAAGTTATATATATATATATATATATATATATATTTAACATGTATTCAAAAGTATAAAATTTCGCAAGAGATCAATAAATAACAATTATAACCAACAAGGAATTTTACATAAATTTTAAATAAAAACTATGGCCTCTTGCTTCAATCTATCCCAATAATTTTGTGTAGGCGTGTATAATTGTCTAAAAGTTACATATTCGATTTATAATGTATTATTATAATTGACTACAGTGTAGTAAAGAAGATCCTGTAATGCAAGTAAGGCAGATATTATAGTGCTTAATGTCAGACAGAATAAACTGAATGTAAAACCTTTCAACATTTTTGAGAAGTGTTAAAAAAAAAGAGTTGCAAAATTAACAAATTTTTAAAACATTTAAAAATAAAAGCGTGTTTCTAATAAAGCATTATGTTCTAAATTCGTGTGTAAATATTTTTTATGAAAAAAGTATTGAAACTGTACGCGCATAAGAAAATAATCTAATATTTGTTTTCTGTAGCACTTGCACTTTGTTTCCAATCCATATATAAAAAGTCAAAAGGCGTCTTGTATGCATATCTCTATTAGTAAATTTAGTACATGTATTCTTTTCGGAACAAAAAACGAAAAATAAAAATAATTTTTACCTAAATCAATAATTTTTCTTTTTCCGTATTATTGAATATGGAAAAGTACAATTTTTTTCTTTAAAATAACCAAAAAATATTTTAACAATGATATCACAAATAATTACAAGATAAAAAGAACTTTTTATATCTTAAATTTTCTGTTGAATCATATAAACGCTACCGAAGGCAGCAGGAACCCGGAATAATTGGCTAAAAGTATTGAAAATATTCATTGTTATCGTGTTTTCAGCTATTATAAAAGTTTATAAGATTAGTTTATAAGATTAAGGTTTAAAGTTTATAAGGTTAAAGAGCTATTAAAAATGTTTTCGGCTAGCTAGCCGGGAAGATAGTTAAAAATCGATTGAAAGCTTTGTACTGGTAACGCTGCCGAAGGAAGCAGAGACCCGAAACAGTTCTTTAAAAGTATTTAAATAATCTGGTGTGTCACTCACACGACTTTCTATTACCCTGAAATTTAATACTATAAATACAGGTTGCAGATTAAGAGGTAAGATAACGAGTACTGTTATGTAAACCAGTGTTAAACGATTCAAATTAGGCTCCTGAAGAGTTTTATATGATAATTAGTTCTGTGTGAGGGGGGGGGGGCTACCGCTCCCCTAAAACTCCCCGTTTCATTAATGCACCTACAATTATATAGAATTTAATTCGGTTATTAAAAAATAATTCTGTTTTTAAAAAATAATTTATTAAAATTATTATTTAAAAAAAATATCCTTTATGATAATGAAGACGATTTCCATATTAGGTTAGTATAACCCCCCCCCCCCAAAAAAAAAAAAAAAAAAAAAAAAAAAAAATGTTAAAAATGAAAAAAAAAAAAAAAAAAAAAAAAAAAAAAAAAATTGACAACTTTATTTTAAATTATCGCATATCGATGGTTCAACCATTCGTTTTAAAGGTATTGGCAAGCTCTTTCGAAAGATACCCATCATGAAAATTTACTCAACTCCAAGAGGAACTTCCCCCACAGGGGGTGAGGCGAGCCTCCTACATACACAATTTTTCTTTTCCCAGTTGACTATCTCTATTACAAAAAAATATATATTCGTTTCATTTGGTTTAGTGCAGTCTATAGATGTTAAACTCTGCTTACCTGTAATTTCCCCCATAGACGTAATGTATTTGAATACTTTTGAGTGTCCCTGTTCACGAACCATTTGCTTCATCTCAACGAACAGCTTACTGTAGCATCCCTAGATGATACACATTTAGAATACCGAGTTTGAAATTTCTGCTACTATTTTTCCTTGAGATATGCTGATAACATCCACACAGACAGACACAAAGCCCATTCGCTAAAAACATGATTTTCGTATTCATGGGACCTCAGAACATGTAAATATAATAAACACTCAAGTTCGAAAATTTGACCCTAAAACAATACTTTCTCGACCCTATGGGTAAGAGAAAGTAAAAATGCATTTTCACCATATTCTGAACTATTCTGAAAGTTTCAAATGTCTAGCTAGTCGGGAAGTTAGTTAAATTAATTTTCTGTTGAATCATATAAACGATGCCGAAGGCAGTGTGAACCTGAAACAGTTGAATAAAAGTATTATAGAAATGTATTGTCACCGTGTTCTGAGCTATCCTGAAAGTTTCAAATGCCTAGCTAGTCGGCAAGTTAGTTAAAAATCGATTGCAAGCTTTGTACTGGTAGCACTGCCAAAGGCAGCAGGAACCCGAAACAGTTGACTAAAAGTATTTAAAAAATGCATTTTCACCGTGTTCTAAACGATTCTGAAAGTTTCAAATGTTTAGCTAGTCCAGAAGTTAGTTAAATTAATTTTCTGTTGAATCATATAAACGATGCCGAAGGCAGTAGGAACCTGAAACAGTTGACTAAAAGTGTTAAAAAATGTATTGTCACCATGATCTGAGCTATCCTGAAAGTTTCAACTGTCTAGCTAGTCGGGAAGTTTGTTAAAAATTGATTGCAAGATTTGTACTGGACAAACAAACAAACAAACAAACGAACAAACAAACAAACAAACAAGAATCGAAGTTAATACAAACATGATAAAATCGATTAACGGGTAATTTCTTTTTTCACTTTCGACTGTCTCTGAAAGACAAATCAATTAAAATAAGACGTATTTCCATATCATGCATAAAACACTTATTCTATTTACTTATTAAAGTACACTGTTTAACAATAAACTATTTAAAGAGAATTCTTCAAACCATCACAAATATTTCCGGCAGCGAAATCGTATATATCACATCCTAATTACACAGAATAGTTTTTTAAACGTAGATAATAACTGGATACTTTAAGTTTTACCTTGTTTTGTGCAACCATTACTTGTCTTAGTACATTGTATTTGGGAAACTTCCAAACCTAACTTCATGTTAACTAGATTTGTGTATGTTAGAACATCCCTATAGCACAATTAACGCAGAAATATCAGTGTACACAGACAGAATAATCCGAATGCATACACATTTCATTTAACTTCGATGAAACATGTTAAAAAGATTACAAAACATAACAATATTTTTGGAAAATTTGACTGTAAAAGTTTATTGTCAATAGTAGAAGTTGTTTTCAATTCGCGTATAAACACTTCGTTATGTTATTATCACGAAAATTTTTAACTTTATGATCATAAAAAAATGATTCGGGGATTTCTTTCTTTTTCTATTTTTGTTTTCTTTGTTTTCTTTTTTTTTTTTTTACATTATAGTACTTCTATACTTCTAATCCACAAATAAAACAATTAAAATCTTCTTTTCATATCTTTAGTAATAGTACATGTATTCCTTAGGGACGAAAAACGATTAAAAGAAAACCTTTCTACCTAATCCAATAATTTTTCTATTCCCGTAGTTTTCAGGTGAAAAATGCATTTTCTATTCATAAAAAAACTTTTAAAAAGTGTCATATATTGTAAAAATCAATGAAAAAGTGTCTCTTTTTTTTTTTTTTTTTCTTTATGTATATTAGACTGGTTTGCAGCGACAAATCACTTAAAATATGACACATTTTTCTATGATACCGTAATACGTACTCTATTTATTATTATTATTATTATTATTATTATTATTAAAATACATTGTTTAATAATAAACTTTTAGAAGATAATTCTTCGTACCATCGTAAGTGTTTTAGGCAGCGAAATCCCAAATATCCAAGATTTATTATTATTTTTTTAACCTCCAGTACTAGTATGCTTCTTTCAAACCCATAAATAAAACAGTTAAAATCGTCATCTATCCATATACATGTATTCCTTTCGATATAAAAAACGATTAAAAAAATCATTCTACTTAACCAAATATTTCTCTTCTCCCGTATTCTTCGAAGTGAAAAATATATTTTCTATCCAAAAAAAAAAAAAAAGTAAAAAAATATGACGTATTCTAAAAATTAATAAAAAGATTTCTCTATTTTTTTTTTTTTTCTTCTTTACATTAGACTGCTTTGCAGCGACAAATCACTTAAAATATGACGCTTTTCTCTATGATACCATATCTCATACTCTATTTACTTATTAAAAATACATTGTTTAATAATAAACTATTTAAAGAGAATTCTTCGCACCATCGTCAATGTTTCAGGCAGCGAAATCCCATATATCACATCCTAATTACACAGAATAGCTTATTAAGCGTAGATAATAACTGGTCATTTTGCGCATTACCTTGTTCTGTGCCACCATTACTTATCTTAGTACATTGTATTTGGGAATCTGCCAAAGCTAACTTCATGTTAACACGGGTTGTGGAAGGTATACGTTAGTACATAAAAAATAAGCCAGAAGAGACGTTTGGGTAAGAGACACAAATTCAGTAACTAGAAATTAATGTGAATATAACGGTGATTTATATGTATGCTCTTTGATATTGAACTTCGATCTTTGGACCCGCGTAACGAGATAGAAGAAAAATGACTACTACCAAACTTGCATTTTAAAATGTGCATAGTTTTTTTTTTTTTTTTTTTTTTTTTTTTAAGCAAGTTTTAACTTTTCTTTATTTTTATTGCATTATTTTTCTTTTCTTTCTTTCTTTTTTTTTTTTTATGTAAATCATATTTTTATTTTTGTTTTCCCAAGAAATGTATTGATTTTTATTTGAATAGAAAATTTTAGCTTCTATTTTCATTTTATAAAAATTGCATGTCAGAGATTAAAAGGAATATTTAGATATTTATTTAATGAAAAAATCTGGAGTAATTTCACTGTACTTTCCGAACATTTATCTTTTACTGGTTTCATAAATAAATTTAAATAAGAGAAGTGATTAAATAAACAAAATGGAAAATCATAATAAGGTGTTTAGGAATTACTCCGCGAGTTGAATATCTTTAATGGATCGTGATGTATGCAAATTCTTTTACTCGTCCCTGTAAAAGAAATGTAAATTTTAAGTTCGTTTTATCAAATATGTATCCTTTTTTATAATTTAATTAATCTAACATTATTAAAGCTCACTTTAAAAAAATTGAGCCCGTTGACAGCAATGTATAATAACTTTATTTTGTATACCAGTAAAAACTATATGTCCAACACGCATGTAAATATGTACGATTCTTGCGATAACAAACTATAACGTTATTTATATCTTAATGAAGATGTTCAGTTTAAACGCTATCGCACTTCATTGGCCATAGTGATGAAGAAATATTCTTTGTGTCCCTGAAGGAACCTTTCTTTGTGTCTCTGTAAGAGAATTATAACTTGTACATGTACACTAGTCAAAATTAATACAGTTCGTACACTAATGTTAAAAAAAAAAAAAAATAAATAAATGATTTTTTACATGACTATTTTAATTGTCCAAGAATAAAAAAAAAAAAAAAAAAAAAAAATTTCCCTTTTTTTTTTTAGCTACCCTATTATCGATTCAAATAAAATATGTAAATAGCACTTACTGTTAAAAAAAAAATTATAGTGAATGTTACACATATATAGGTTGACCAGATCAAAGTACCTTTATAATAGAGAAGCGTTAAAAATTGCTACAATTCTCCAATTATGGATGCATGTTTTCATTCCTTATAAATAAGGAATAAACATAAAGTATTACTAATTAATAATTTACTTTCTATAATTTATTAAAACTTAGAAAAATGCCTTCAAAAAAAAAAAAAAAAAAAAAAAAAGTAAGTCCCCATTTGTCCCCATTTGTTCCCAGAAAATGGGGACCTTTGGTCAGTAAACACATATATCTAGGAGGGGAGTTGCTAAATGAAGGCAGAGCGAAAAATAGGGTTGATTTTATATTACCATATTACCTATTTATATGAAACTTTGTGTAACTATCACTTATTTTTTTATTAAAATTACAGTGCAAGTTACATGTACTCGAAAAAGTGGGCAAGTGGGAGGGCAGATAGAAATGAAATAATTTTTTAAACAACGCCCATTTTCGACTTTTTGTTGATATTTTGTGTAAATATCACTTACTGTTAATGCAAAATTACAGTGAGGGTCACATAATAGATGAAAAAATGGGCAAGTGGGGGTGGGGGCAGATGGAAGTAATATATATATATATATATATATATATATATATATAATTTATTTAACAATCCCCATTATCGACTTTTTGTTGATATTTGTGTACATATAACTTACTGTTAATGAATAATTTCAGCGACGGTTACGACCCAACAGCACATCTGCTCCCCAGGATATGTTCAAGATGTCTTCAGAATGAAAAAACATTCCAGAAACATCCTGAAGGTGTATTGCAGAAAACTATGCTTTTGGGGATATGTCTAGATGTCCGGGTGGGTGTGGGGGTGTTGGAGGACAAAGGTAAGAAAAGGAATGTTTTTTATCACTATGCTTTCCATTTTAATAAAATTTATCATGAATATCGCTTAGTGTTTAGGAAAATTTACGTTGGTTATTATACATACGTTGGTGAAGGGGAAGGGGGGGGGCGCTAAAGAGAAAAATAGTAAAAAAACATAATATCAAAACTTGAGATTTCACTAAAATGCCCGCGTGTCATTATTATAATTAAAAGAGCATTCAAAGCCAAGAAAATACTTTAAAAACACGTTATATATTTATTAAAACTATATTATACAAAGCTTTTCGCCATAAATATATGGCATCTTCAGGTGTATAGAAATTACAAATGATAGTAGACGAGCAATTTATACATCATGGGACAGGTGGTTACAGTTGTTAACAGCTAGCTAAAAAATATTACTCATTGCCAGAGGAATTACTCATCACCAGCTCTTAGCTACAAAATTTACGAAGTCTTCGTTATCAGCAACCTTCGACTGTGAATTTGTAAATTGTACGAGTATATACTGAAGATGCCATATATTTAAGGCGAAAAGCTTTGCATAATATGGTTTAAATAAATCATCCGTTAAATGAATCATCTGTTTTATTTAAAGAGAAAAATGGTTGCTTAAATATCACAATGTTGCCAATTTTAATTTAAATTTAAATAAATATCACCGATTTAATAAATAAATATATACGTATATATATAAACCAACATATGCACAGGGAGGCAAGAAGGGCAGAGAGAAAGAAAATGATTATTTTTAAATCAACCTGCTTCACATTTATAGGAAATTTTGTATAATATCACTTATTGTTTATAAAAAAAAATATATAGAGGACTCTGTGAGTAATTTCCAAGCATCAGACAAAAACGGAGTGGAAGAAATATCACTAACAAGATTTTTCGATTTTTTAAATATGTAAAAAGCGTCATTAAAAGTCAATAAACTTAGGAATTATCCAAGCACGCTTGCATATATGAAGAAAATTTAAATAATTATCAGTCTCACACTCCCATCCTAGTTGTTTTATCTTTTTATTCACAGCTTTCTTTTAAAATTTCTAAAATTCTTTCACCATTTGGTTTCAAAGTCATTTACATACCCGTCAACAAAATTAAATTATCTTCTCTTAAATATCCCATTCCTACTGAAAACCGATCTGGCATTTATTGTGTTCGTCATGCAATTTAGTTTATATTGGTCAAAATAGGAGGCGTTTGAAATATAGAATAAATAAGCACCGACGGAATGTTCGTAATGAAAATATTGCTTCCTACTGCTGGGCTCATGGTCACCGTTTTGAATTCTCTAAAACTAACATAATTTCATCTCCTGTCTCCTCTTCCCATTTGGATATCCATGAAGCCTTTTACATGTTTAAAAATTCGAAAAATCTTGTTAATGATATTTCTTCCACCCCGTTCTTATCTGATGCTTGAAAATTAATTACATAACTCCGATTTTCGTTTAATTTTGATACCTTTAAGATTGTTAAGATTTTGTTATTTTATTATTATTATTATTTTTTAAATCTTATTCATTATTTTTTTTCTTCTTTCATTTGATAATTCTGATCACAACAATATTTATATTTACTTATTTTTCCTTTTCATTTTAAACGATTTTGTGCGTTGCCGCTTTGATTGCCGCACTCGTGCCTACATTGTTCGACTTACGAAGTATGTTATTTCGACCCGAAACAATTGTTACGAGTTTAATGCATTTTATGGTGTTTATTTAAAGTTTTGTACTAATAATGTATCACAGAGATTTTGCGTTCCTAGGTTAGTACAAAAATTCAGCGTTTCAATTTAATTCAACATTGAAGTCAGTAAAAAAGTTATCCTAAAACAGAATTCTTTCGCTTAATCTGTCCCTACAGGCCCCCTCGTAGAAAGAAAAAAAATACGCTATCGTTCATGTTTAACATATATTTTGCAAGTAGCAATTAAGAAAGGTGCTTTTTTTCCGAATCACGGGGGAAAAAAAAAAGACTTTTCAGGATAGCTGTTTGTAAAAGATACGTGTCCTCGAATTTTTTTCTGGAGGGGGGGGGGGAGACTAAGGAGACGAGAAAAAGAAAAGGATTTTATGATACAAAAAACATTATTTTAATTTTCTTTGCACCTTAACCCCCAAAAATGTTTGCAAGCACACTGCAAGTGACAATCGTGAAAAGTGCCTTTTATTCCGCGATCCGGAAAAAAGAGCACCGGAGAAAAGGGCATTTTTTATAAATTTCTACTTGTAAAATACATGCTAAATATCAACAAGATCGTAAGATCCTTTTTTTTTTTTTTTTTTTTTTTTTTTTTTTTTTGTACGTGGGGGACTAAAGTGACAAACCTTTCACAGATTCTAATCATACCCTGAATTTTTGTGTACAGATTTAGAAAAGGAAAGAGACTGCATAATCTTTTATAAACGTAATTTTTTATAAATGGTAAATAATATTTTTGGAAATTTTCATTAGATCGGCAACAGGGTGGTATAAAAATATCATATTCTCTCTGAGCTTTCCCCGGATAAGGTAACGTTCTCTGAAACCTTTGATAAACAATAAGAGATATATAGGTATAGTCAAAGTTTCCTTTATATGAGAATCGAGGTACAATCTTTTTCCTTCCTTCAGCTCCCCCCCCCCTTCACACCCCTCGTAGGTATACGTAACACTCATTGTAATTTTTCATTAAAAGTAAGTGATGACTGTTGAAATTATAATTAAATTTGATAACACTGGGTATTTTAGCAATCATTTTTCTATTCTGCCTCCTACACCCCTTAAAGTATGCATAATCAGCGTAAATTCCTAAAGTGTAAGCGATATTTATAATAAATTTTAATAAAACACAAAGCATAGTAATATAAAACAATAATTTTCTTTCCTCTGTCTTCACCCCCTCCCCCAGTCATGTGTAATAATTCCTGTAATTTTTCTTTAACAGAAATTATATTTACACAAATGTCAACAGAAAGTCGATAATTGGAGTTATTAAAAAATATATATATATATTTAATTTTCATCTGCCCCCTCCTCTCCTAGCCCACCTTGAACTATATGTCACTCACTGCAATTTTAATAAGGAGTAAATGATAGTTATTCAAGTTTCGTGTAAATAGTTAACATAGTGATATAAAAAAAAAAAAAAGTTATCTCTTCTGTCCACCTTAATGCCCCCCCCCCCCCCAATCCTCTAATATATATGTAACACTCACTCTAATTTTTCTTAAGCAGTAAGTGGTACTTGCAAAAAGTTATATTTAAATCGATAATAGAGTGTTTTTTTAAAAATCATTTTTCTGTCTGCAACACACACACCTTCACCCCCTTAGCTATATATAATTATTATTGTGGTTTTCATAAAGATTAACTGATAGTTATAGAAGATATCATTAAAATCCTTCATAAGGTGATATTAAAAAAAATTCATTTCCCTCTGTATCCCCCCCCCCCCCCGGTTTGTCCGTTTCAGCCCCTCAAATATGTATGACTTTGTAATTTTTTCATAAAATAAGCTATTGTTAACAAAGTTTCATTAGAACCAGTAAGAATTTGACATAAAATGAATTATTTTCTTTCAATGTTCTCCTACCTTTCTCCCTGTCTCCGAGTGTATAATAAGTGAATATTGCACCAATTTAATTGAAATTTTTAAAATGTAGTATGGAAGTCATTCTTAAATTGGTTCTTTGATATTTATTGTTTTGGCGATTTGCGAATTGCAAAAGTGCCCTTTTTTCGGTTGCCTTTTTCTCCGGTGCCCTTTTTTCCGGTGACCTTTTTCCAGGTACCCTTTTTTGCGTGCATTTTTTTCCTGCGCCCTTTTCTTCCTGGATCCATATTACATATATGCTATTGCTTTACTTCGAATTTTATTTATTTATTTTTATTTTTTTCATTCATGAAAAAAAAAAAAAGTTTCGCATTTTTTACTATTATATACGATATTCCATAGAAGTACATTCTAGTAACGCCTTTTATTTTAAAATATTTTTCCACTAGACTAGCTAATCGTGTCACGTATGAGTTATGTGATAACATTCATTTAAGCATTCAATATTTTTCCATGCCAGCTTCTAATAATAAAGATATTTGTACGAAATGCATAAATTATTCTGATGTGTATTTTTATTAAGTCATGAAATACATTTATTTATTTATTTTTTATTTTTTATTTACATTTATATGTATATTTTTTAATTAAACTGCAATCACGCAAATGAACGAGTGTTTCTGGTATGTATAAAACAACCATTTAAATTTTTTTATTTAAAATTGTTATATATCACTTATTTAGAAAAGTATTCTATGAATTTCAAAATATACATGCATTTACATGAATCATATTAATACAATGCATGAAATATGATCGCAACAAATAAAACAATACTTCAATATTTTGATGAAAAAGTGATACTTCAGGGAGAAAGTTCTAATTATATTAATGGGTTAGACCTTACAACTAACAAAATTTACAACTTTTCCAGGTTTTAGTTACATGGTTTGGACGGAGTTCAATTTCGAAGATGGATATATATCATAAAAACATAAAATAATTTATCATCCGCGTCTGTGCCCCAGTGATTAAGAAAACGCAGTGCCAAGAACAGAGTATAAATTGCTAATATGAATGACTTTTCTTTATTGGCCCATACTCTCTTAATTACCCCACTGATAACAGTGCTAGTCCCACACATGTGTCTTTATATCGGAGACTTCAATTTCAGCGTGTATTTTGTTCCGACAGATTTATTACTAGGGTTGGGTTCTGTAATTCGAAGCTTAGGGAGAAGGGAAGAGAAGGACATGACCGGATATCCAATGAAGTTATATTGCTTAAGGACTGTATATTTGCTGCAAATCTGTTGAATGGCATTTTGATGTCTTTATTTGATACGTTTGTCTTGTTTTGAAATAAAGAAATAAATAATAAAATAATGATGAATGGGTGTATCTGCTGTGCGGAATTATGAATTTTTCTTTACGTAATGGTTCAATCCACTGTACAAGATAATGCAGATGTTTTTAATGCGTTTTAGGATAAAAGACAAAGTAAATAACTATTTTTCTTGTTCTACAGTCTTCAGATTTTTTAATGTAATTTTTTATACATAGCTACAGAGAAACATTCAATTTATATATTTAAAAATTAAAAAAAGACATATTTAATTACGTCGCACTGGTACTGTACTATTGGCAATTGACGACGGCCTGCGACTCACACCTAAGTGTAATCCGGAGACATGTCATCATAATTTTGATATTTCATGGAGGTGATAATTTTCCGATAGAAATTTATCATTAATAGTTAAAATAATAATAATAATAATAAATTCCTCTTAAATTAATTCACAGCTAAAGATCAATATGTGTCAGTTCTTCCATTTGTTCGCTTAAAAAATGTAGAATTTAAACCATCTAATAAACTTAAGATGTTGTGGAACGAGAACTGAATTGTCACTACCGAGTCTTTTATTATTATTATTATTATTATTATTATTATTAAAGCTTATTAGATTGGGGCTGTGGCTTAGAGTTTATTCGAAACCACTAAGAACATTGATAGCTGACCCAGAATTTGAACCCGATTCCTAGCAACTTTAGGTCAGCTATTGTAAAACCAGAATAAATCTAAAGGAAACACTAAAGTCTATATTAATGAAATCTTGATTAATATAAAAAAATGAATAATTCTTAATAAAATGAGTTACAAAATAAAAATTTAGATCCCAGCATTTTCATTTAAAATTTGAAATTCAACTTATTTTCCATAATATCGTTCAAAAATACTACTTACTTTATACCCTTTCTTATTTTATATAGAAATCTTTCACAATCAGTTATTAAATAAAGGACTTTTTTATTTTATATAAAAAATCGTTAATAACCAACTACCTAAAAAGGACTTTCTTATTTTATATGAAATTTTCTTACTAGCTTTAAACTGCTGATTCTAATAAATGTGTACTACAAAAAAATAAGAGTAGTACTATTTTGAAAAAGAAATGGAAAAAGAATTTAATAAAATGTAAATTTTGGCATTTGATTGAAATTTCCTTTATAAAATTACATAATAAAACAAATTTTAAAATATGTATATATGAAAGATATCAGAATGTTTGTAACAGAATTTTTTTCCTATTAATATTTATATATATATTAGTAAAATAAATCCTCGATTGCACTCATGTCATTTTAAGGGTTCTTATTCTTTTTAAATATGCAGAACACTCTGTGATATATCTTTTAGATAATTTGTTTCAAATTTATGCATGAGCTGGCTTTAAAATTCAAAACAATTTACCAGATGTTTAGAATAAATGTAATATGTGATTATTCATTGATTTTCATTACTTTTTGTTGTTTCAATTGTTTCAATTGTTTGCGAGATCACCAGATCTGTCTCCAATTGAGCACGTATGGGATATCATTGGACGACAAGTCCAGAACCATCCACAGCCTGCACTGACCATCTCAGTATATACAGAACAAGTACAACAAGCATGGAACTCCATACCACAAAGTGACATTCGGCACCTGCATGACACAATGCATGCACTTTTGCAGGCTTGTATTCAAAATTCTGGAGGTTACACTGGCTATTAATGTAACAACATTACATATTTGAAATTCATTATTTTTTAGCTTAAATTAACCTGGGATCTTGAAAATTTAATCAATTAAACATGTGAACTAGATAAATGCATTGTCCGAATTTCATTACTTTAGAATATTATTATTATTATTATTATTATTTTTTTTTTTTTTTGTGCTGGGATTTTTTTCTTTTCCGTCAGTGTATTTCCCATGTTGAGTCCATGCTTAATTCAGGTCCCCATTCGAAACTTAAGAAAGATTCTGCTAACGATCATTTTGATCAAGTTAAATACCTTGTTAAAAATTATGTTATTCTTAATTATCAAACTAAACGCATGGTGATTCCTTCCATTGCTAACTGTGTTCGTTTCTCTGCTTTTTCCAAAACTTCAAAAGCCCACTCCCTGCTTCTGGCCTATTGTGTCTAATATTCGTAGGGCTTCTTATAATCTTGTCCGCTTTCTTTCAGAATCCCTTTTTCATTTCACTAGTACTAACCTTTATAGAGTTATGAACTCTTATGACTTTGAGGATAAACTTAAATGCATCTCACCCTCTAACTATACGATGATTCCTTTTATGTTAAATCTCTTTTTTCTATAGATCTTTTTCAAGGTTCTCTAAGTTGTTTAGAGAGGAGATTACGTTAATTCCATTATTCTGCTATTGAAATTGAGGCACTTGTGCATTTACTTCACTTATGTATCAGAGAAACTACCTTCATTATTAAAAGTACATATTATTGCCAAAATGAGGGCATGGTAATGGGTAGTCTTCTGTCTCCTTTTCTTTGCGATATTTACATGCACTATTTTGAAGAAAATATTTTCGGTGTATATAAATTTCCTCACTGGTTTAGGTATGTTGATGACACATTCGTTCTTGTTACATGTGATGTTGATTTTTCCAGACCCTTACGTTCAATCCACTTATGAGATTGAAAAGGTTTGCTTATTGCCTTTCCTAGATGTTTTTGTGTCTAAAGACAAGGATCGGATCTCAACCACTGTTTTTAAAAAAACCTTCTCTGTCTGTCTTCCGCCGCATACTCTCTATAACCACTCCCTCAACAGAAAATGTCTACCTTCTATAATAATGTTTTTCGCGACTTACACATTTGTCAATGATATTCCTTCCACTCCTTTCTTATCTGATGCTCGGAAATTACCCACGTAACTTAGTTTTTCGTTTGGTTTTGAGTTTTTTAGATTTTATTTATTTGTCTGATACTTGGAAATTACTTTTTTTTTTTTTTTTTTTTTTTAACTTTTACTTACTTATTTATCTTGTTCTTTGACTTTTATAATTCTGTTCAGACTAGTATTTATATTTACATTAGACTTTATTTGTGTTTGCTCTTCACTTCAAGCGATTTGTGCGTTCTCGCTTTTTTCGCTGCACTCGTGCCTACTTTTTTCGCCTGATGTAAGGTCGTGTCTTCTTTCGACACGAAAAAATTGTTGCGACTTCTTGCATTTTATGTTGTTTATTCAAAGTTGTATACTTATTACTAGATGATTGATAAGTCTTCGTATATGTGAAATTTCGTAAATTTTCATATTCATGAGTGCATTATAGAGTGTATACTCTCCATATTTTTCACGGGACACTTTTATCAACATATTCATAGTAATCATCTTTAGAACCTCTCCACAATTAATTACGGGAAAAATTACTGCAATAATATAGTAATTGAAGAGTCACACACACAAAAAAAAGGGGGGGGGGTCAGTAGACATATGTTACTGATGATATACAATCTTTATCAGAGACAGATCAAAAGAAAAAGAATAAATCAAATAAGTAAGAAATCCACAATAGAACCGCGACAATTTCTGTAGATATTATATATTTTCATGATCACTAAAATTTGTAAAAAATAAATAATAGAAACACCGTAAGCAGTTCTGTCGCTTAATAGTCATTAAAAGTTTCAAATCTTTTTGTTATTAAGAACTAAGTTTCTTTCACTACTTAAAGTATTGGATGTTTTAATATCAAATATGCTTTTAGATTTTTTTTTTTCTATTTCTAACTTTCATTTTTTTTTTTTTTTTTTTTGTTTAATCTATTATAAATTAGCATTTATTTTTAATTTAATTTTTTTAAAATATCACGTTGTTTATATTAAATAAATAAATTAATTAATAAATTAAATGAATAAATAAATAAATAAATACATATCCTCATCAAGAAATCTCATAAAATTATAATAGTGATATTTCAAATATGTATTAATTTAAATTACTACTTTATAACATTTATAAGGTTTATTTTGGTACACTGTATTGCAATTTACACAATTAATTTATAAATAATGTTTTCTGACTCTTTTATATTAACAGAGAAATTCAAAGAGCAAGTTTAGCAAATTAAATTTTGAAATCAATGAAAAACCATAAACATTTTTAAAGTTTTTATATAAGTATATATACATATATACACTCCTTCTCATATTTATAAGGACACTTTATGTTTTGAAATAACTAATGTAAAAATAATTGTGAACAAGATTATACTAAGTGCACTTAATATATCTAGTATTCTAAAAACAAAAACTGCTATAATTTTTTTAATATGAAACAAAATTAATAAAAAATAATGCAAAATATTTTTTTCTCCACGTTTTTAGATGTTCATAATTATAGGGACAAATTTTTTAACTACTGGGCTAGATTAATTCTTATATAAGCCTTCAATTTTTCTTGGACGGACATTACTGATAATTCCTCGAAAAAAAGAACGTTCATGTAGTGAAGTATGATAAATGTGTTTTTTAAGTGGGAGGATAATTTCAATCCGCCGAATTTCTAATGAAATTCGAAGATCTAAAATTGCTGAAGGAAATGTGATCAAACGTTGAACTGCTGGTTCGATAGGAGAGATCTCATTCAAAATCAGAGCTGTTTTACAGAGATCGAAGACTCATAATTCCTCTTACTGTTCTACTCATAATGACTGGTGCTGAATTTGCTCGTAATTTTTAACGAAAAGTTGGGGTCCACATTTATGCATCTTTAAAATAATTAATAATATGTTAAAATGAATAAAACCCCTGTAATACTATATAAGCATTTAATGGGGGAAAGAAAGTATGCTTTAAAGTTGAATAAAGACAATATTAAATGGTAAAATGTTGCATTTTCGGATGAAAAACATTTTATTCTTGATTAACCAAATGGTTTTAACAGTTACTGGCGCGATCTGAAAATAGCGAAAGGCAGAGCAGATTTTTTAAAGGCAGATATGAGTTGGACACTTTAAAGGTGGATCTATGGTGCTCTGGGGAGCTGTTTCTACTAAAGGCAGAATAAATTTAATAATTTTTTCTATTATTATGAATATCAAGAGAATATCCGCAAATTTTAAACGTGGAATTCTCAGGTTTTTTTTAGATTTTGGGGGATAATAATATTTTTTTCAACAGGACTTACATTTTTGCTCTACTTCTAGAGCAATAGGAAATAGTTTAAAGAAAGACACTTCTGTATTATTGCCTTTCCCGTGGCCTAAAAGTTAAAAAAACCTTTACTTACCATATTAGAAAAGTGCATTCAAGTGGAAAGCAATTTTAAATAGTTTAAATGTATTCAGAATATCATCTATGCTGTATGAAATGGTATTGAAACTGAGTATTAATATATATATATATATATATATATATATATATACCAGAAAGAATGTCTGGCTGTTTCACACTAAAAAGAGACCCCATAAAATATTAATTTAAAGAAGAACTGAAAACAAATTATTAAGATTCGAGCTGTCCTTATAATTGTGAACACCTGAAAAATCATCTTTTTGACCGTATTTAAAGTTTTTTAAGATAGAAAAATGATAAAACTTTCTAAATATAGTCTATTAATGAAATTCAGATTAATAAAAGATATATTTGTTTAAATAACAGTGTTCACTGTTTAGTTAATATAAAAAAACGGGTGTCCTTATAATTATGAGAACCAGTGTATATTTGTTTAACAATGATTAAACAGAAAATACATTTGAAGTAATTTTAAAGCTCTTAAATTGAAATTTAAATAAGTATATTTCTACTTAAAAAGAAAATATATAAATATTTTTAGAAATTAAAACTTGTATAAATTCAACCTGTTTAATATTTCGGGATTTGTCGAATTCGTAACAAATTTTTAATAATTCATTTTCGAAAAATAAATATTAGTATACTTTTCTTTTTGCTTCACACGTTAGAATGCAACGTAGAAAGCTAAGATAGTATACTATAAGAAGTACAAAATCAATTTTAATATATGGTAAAGCTACGGGAGTTTGCGCACAATTCACCAGAATAATATAAAAAATCCAAATATTAATTATTTGCTAAAGAACTGCTGAATGATTTTGAATTATTTATTTTCTATTAATTTGCAAATTTTTTTTGTTATGCTATAATTTAAATCAACAGCTGTAATAAAACCAAAAGAGGTATTTTGTGCCATTTCTCCGTATAAGGTAGGTGTGATTGTGTACATGGATTGGAGAGATTGTGCTTAATTATAGCTATAATTAAATTGTCAACAGTAACAATTGCATTTAAATTACATTATTGTAAGGTTTTTGTAAACAAATATTTTTGTATTAGGTGAGGATATTTCAATTTAATGATAAAAATAAATCAGAAAAAAAAAAAAAAAAAAAAAAAAAAACAGATAAAGAACGCTAAGTTACTAAACTACACGTTTAACTTAAAATTTGCATATTTCCTTTTTAATTTGAATGGTTTCTTGTTTCCTGACCTAATCTATCGTTGAATTAATTTTTGTAAATGGTGCGGTTTTCATGCAACCTCTCGCCATAAGTTACGCAATTCAAGACGGATTGCACATAATCCTCACAAACTTTATTATTTATTAAATATCTTTCCTCAATATCTTTCGCACAAATATGTTCAAAACACAAAACCTAAATTTCAATTGATTTGAAATCTTCTCATTTCAAATTTCAAATTCTTTATTTTATTTTATTTTATTTTATTTTATTGAAACTTGCACGATTACAGTCCTTAAAAACAAACTTGTAAATACTTATATTAAAAATACGTTATTTAAAATCCTTAAAAAGTTTAAGCTAATATATTTCGGCTTCCCAATCGTGGCCATCTTCAGAGCTCGAAATGAGAAACTAGCATTTTAAACACACCGCAGGAATTTATAACATTAATTTTCAATTTCACGATAAAAATAATGCTAGCTATATTGGAATGACAAAACGTAACATTAAAGACCGTATCTCTGAACACCTTGCCGACCTCAAATACAGTACACACTCTACTGCATTTTCAAGGACTAATAACATTAAACTTATTAACACTAATTCCATTAATTATCAAAAAATAGCCCCTTATAATTCACACTATTATGTCCTAAAAAGAGAAACCCTTGAAATCTTAACTTCTGACAATTCTGTTAACGACATCGAACACAGTATAATTCCACTAGAATGGCAGCACCTGTTTTAACAAACGAAGCGAAGTGAAGAGGAGGATGAAGAAGAAGAGGAGAAAAGTAAATATACCGCCCAGCTGTAGTTTGTTATTTCGAGCTCTGAAGATGGCCCCGATTGGGACGCCGAAATATATTAGCTCAAACTTTTTAAGGATTTTAAATAAGGTATTTTTAATATAATAATTTTTGAAATCAATCCTTTTAATTTTTTAAAATTTAATTGAAAATACTTTTTTTTTTTTTTTTTTTTTTTTTGCATTTAGTTTTAGCGCTAGTATTTATGTAGCCGACTGCTGTAGAAAATTTAAACACCTTACTTGAAAATATTCCAAAACTAAGCAGACATATACATTAGACTATACATTAAATAGACTATACATTAATTAGACTATACATTAACAGACTATACATTAACATTTTAATAATACGACAAATTTCCTATAGGCTAACATTGGTACTCAAGACGTAAATGCTATCATAAAAATCAACATGCAAATTCAAGTCGGCACTCTACTCTTGCTGTTGTACAACTGGAATAGCAGCGCTTGCACTCACCTTTTTACCTAAAATCCTCTGTGTGCACAATCTCTCCTAGCTTTACCTTATAATTTTTTTTAAATTAATTATTAAAATTTTATGATGGGTGTGACATCTGATGGAATGATATATTTCTCAATTATTCTGTTGTGTCTCATTTTAACATCGTCTTATGTTACCGCTTAAATATGAAAAATATTTTTTAAATTAGTTTATTAGTACTTATTTGGTATTATAAAAGAGTTTATTTTTCAATGTTTTAGAATATTCTACTAATCTCATTTATTTAAGTTATTACCGCATTAAACAGAAGGGAATTTTGTATTTTTTTTTCTTTTAACTGGCAAAATAATTTTCATAATTAGAGTTTAAAATTTTAATAATGTATTTATTTTAGTTCCTTAAAGGAAATTTGGCTATAAAAAATAACTTTTAAAATCGTGAATAGCGAAAAAAAAAAAAAAAAAAAAAAAAAAGAAAAAAGAAAAAGGGGAAAAAAAAAAAAAAAAAAAAAAAAAAATGAATAGTTATTATTTACATAATGTTTGACATGAATTCATAATCGTAACTTTTAAGCTTTTTGGATACGTTTCCGTTACTGGAAATTTATAATATGAACTTAACGACGTCTTTTACTTTCTACATTTTTATTTGTCTTAGGTAATTCATTATACATCCTTGGCAAGAAACTTATGCAAGTATTTAAATTATCTGACAGACATTATTTTCTCATTAATAATTTCTTATTTAAATATAAACAGTTCCGAAAACGAATTGCCAAGTTAAAAAAAAAAAAAAAAAAAAACGTTTGCATTTTGGTATAGTGACTGAAAAATAAGATTCATCTAAAAACAGAAGTTTTAAATAAAAGTTGATTTATTTTGTAAATATTAGGTGACTGCAAAACAATTGCGCCTGATCACATATGTTACGATAATCCGGAATTAAATTACCATAATCCAAGAATTAATCCTGAAAAAAAAATAAACCCTAAATTTTAATAATTCTTTTTCATCTTTTATTTTATTTATTTATTTATTTATTGAAGAACTTGCATACGTTTAAAAACCCGATATATGCTTTCCGCATATTTTGACCGAATAAAACAATCTGAACTGCGTTTCCAATATTTTTCTCCTTGCCGGTGAACAAAAGGAATCTTTCATGAATCAAGTCATAATTGGAAACTACACATGGATTTGGAATAAAACAGTATAAATAAATAAATAAATAAAACCGGCAAAAGCGGAATTTATGGTAAAGAGTGAGTTGCATCAAATGAAAACGTGTTGAGATATTCAAATATATCTTTAAAAGTACTTTAAATGACGAAAACAAGTAGAATTATTCATACCCGATTTCTCAGTAATATTTCCAGTGTAATCAGTGTTGCATAGTTAATTAAATTGCATATAAATTCCTCTATGAAATCGGCCACGAACTTTTGCAATGTTGTAAATACTACGGCCATTATCCTGCTAAGTAACCGATGTGGTACATCATGCCAAAATTGCTGCAACTAAATAATTTCAATTCTATTCCAATACAGTTAAAATCACTTAACTAACACGAGCCAAGAATGGTTGATTTACGAAAGATCTGGAAACCGAGCTAGCACCTATGAAAATTAATACGCTGTATGTAATATTGTATTGGATTTTTCTGAAAGTTCGAGACGATTTTGAAAAAAAAATTGAAATTTAAATGCTCATGGATGATTTATTTTGACACTTTAAATATTTTTGCTAATTCACGTGTCGTATAGTATGGGTTGTTTTTGAACAGTGTTTTAATCTGATCTTCATCTGTGGTGGAGGGCCTACCCTGGTGTTCTTGATCTTGAATGTTGAAATCACCAGCTTTGAACTTAGCAAACCACTTCTGAACAGTACTTTTAGCTGCAGCACTTTCGGCATAAACAGCGCAAATTTCGTTTGCCGCTTGTGTGACATCTTTGTCTTTCCGGTAAAAGCATTAAATGCCTATAATGTACTTTGTTTGCTTCCATATTCAAAGATGTATAAAACAGATAAAATTTAACGTATCGTAACCAAAATGTTTTCTAAATGTACCTGAAGTACCTACTTTTAGAGTATGTACGCATGTTAATTGTTTTCAGTCCTTCTGATATATTTAAACCTGTCCTTATGCCACCTAACGAAAATCGTCACGAACTTTCAGGACGATCCAATACAACGTATCAATATATGAGAGAATGTTGTTCTAATCGAAACAGAATCTGGCTGTGAAAATACAATAGGAGTACTGACGATAGACAAGTTTCGTCAATGTACTTACTAGCAGTGGGAGCAAATTATAGCACGACTAGATGATCGGTGAATGTACTCTCACAATCATCTGTGAAATATATGTATTCTTCTCTCTAGCGAATGTTAGATTTGACTGATTATCCCTTTTCTTCCCACAAGTATTCAAGGATCTTTATACCATTGACTAAATTATATCGTCATTAAAAGCAACACCCTTCTTTCAGAAGCTGTTCAATATGATTGTTTGCGTCACCATTTCATAAGAGATTGAAATAGAAAGGACTGGAGGGACAGAAGTGTTTTAATAATCAACAATTTCTCTACCTAGTCTCTACTAATCGTCTCCAAACGGTGTCCGCGTTAATGCAGATCTATCTCTTTAAATTGGCAATGGCATTAAATTGTTGACTGAATCGCTGTTGACTAGGACATAACTATCTTTTGAATGCACGACCTTATCGGACTTTGATAGCTCGGAGACATTTAGAGACAGTGCAATAGATTTCCGTAGTGTCTTCGAGACACTGATTGAAGCAGCAAATACGGTAAACATGTATCGCTTCGCTCAGTATGTTTACCGAGATGTCTATTCGACTAACCATTCTCTCTTATGACTATTATACGGATTATCAAAGCCAGTAATTGCTTCTAACAGCGTCGGGTACGTTTGGAAAATATATTCTCGTCAATTTAATATACCATACATGTTCCTTTAACTGCAAATGTCTATTATTGCACGCACCGGATCTTTCAGATTCCACTCGTTTGGCAGTTCATACCCGCATTACAAGCCACCACAATGATCATTGAAACTGAATGTTTGATTCTTTGCTGAATTCGATGAAATAAATTTGCTTGTCAAGTTCTGTAGCTCTTTTCTTTTTTTTATATTCCGCTCATATTGTTTTTAGAGTATGTATTTTGCAATAGAGTGCATGTCTTAATACGAGGATTATGGAGAAAGTAAGTTCCGTTTTAATTTGTTTACGCGGAAGTGCTGCGTTTGTGATTTCGTATGTACTTTGACGACTTCTTAAAAAACAAGTGGAGTAATTTGTCGATCACTGAGTTAAATGTCACTGTTTAAAACGTCGGCTTCATTGTGAACGTTTTAAAATGTCTTTAAAAACTGAATACCACGCAATGTGCGAGTTACGAATCGCCATCTGCTTCCGGAAATTTAGGAATTAGATGATGGTTCGTAATTGAAATTCAAAGACGATTTTATGAAATTGAAGGACAAAACAGGATTAGTGATTCGATAATATGAAGGTAGACGTGAAGTTTCAATAAAGGACGTGGAATCGTTCACGAAGAAGAACGAAGCGAGCATCTGTCTCTGATTATTGATCTTTTTTTTTTTTTTTTTTTTTTTTACCAAAATTAAGGAGAAGATTACGGAAAGCGAAGATTCTCCACTGCAATACTGACGACGTATTTCTCTCAAAGTCCTCGTTTAACTTTCATGAAATTTCGTCGAAATAATTGGTATCGCCGACGGCATTTTTCTACGACGAGGTCATATAAAAGCTCACTCTCCGTAATAAAAAAAAAAACTTTAAGATTGGTGGAAATTATGTTTTAAGGTAATCTAAGCACCGTACTTAATTATGCAATAAAAGCTCTTTTTTTTTTTTTTTTTTTCTTTAACTTTTTTTTTTTTTTTTTTTTTTTTTTTATAATTGTAACTTTTTGTTTGATTGCTTAACAGTATAGACCTAATTTCTAGTAGATTGATCTCATATTATCAAAAGAAACAGAAAATGCTTATTATTTGCATAAATTTAATAGTTAATTTGTAATTATGTATTTTGTAATTCCTATAATGTACTCGTTACTAATAATTTATTATATCAATTTATCGCCTTTTTCGATAGCTACATTTTACATATTACTGATGTTAACATATTAATTAGCCTTCTTAAATGAACATATGCAAATATTTATGTTGCACGCTGATCACTATTCTATCACATATAATTTATTATTCAAACTGAAACTCATCCAAAAATATATTGCCAATAACAAAAAAAAAAAAAAAAAAAAATATTAATTTTATTATGCAAAACTTCTTTACTTCAAATTTTTAACATATTTTTATTGCCTCTTTTAATTTTTAAGGTTACTATGCCTATTTTTACTATAAATAATTTCTTATTTAAACTAAAACGAATCTGAAAATATATTGTCATTTAAAAAATAAAATAAAATAAAGTTCATCGAATAAACCCAAAAAGAGCCGCATGAAAAACATTTTAAATTGTTATTATTCTCCATTTGATTTACATATACACATCTGTGTTCTTAATATCAATTTCATAAGAAAAAAAAAATAGAAATATTTTGAAAGTGTTTAATGAATTTATAACACCATGCATTAGCATTTTTTAAAAATTATGCTGATTAATAAATGCTTATCCATAATTTTACACGTTGAAAAATAATCTATAAAAGTTTTAGCGTTTATTTATTTAATGATTTTTTTTTTTTTTTTTTTTTTTTTTTTTTTATAATTTTTTTTTTTTTTTTTAATTCATTTATGTTCGAAAATGACAATCCGTAAAAAAAAAAAAAAACGAATTATATAAAACTGTAAGAAAAATAGTAATATTTATTATTCAATAATTTTAAATGCATTAAGAGAATAATTGCAGTAAATATAAATATCTTTTAAATTATTCCAAGAAAAACAAAGCGAGAAAATATTTTTACTTGTTGAAATTTAACAATTGCCAGTCTCATAACCCCTTTTTTGTTTTCAATGTTTTTTGTTCCGGCTAATTTTTTAGTAATTATTAACAGTTTTTTGTTTTTTCTCTGTATCTATTTCTTTCTTTTTTTCAGATTTTATATATATATATATATATATATATATTTATTTATTTATAATTGAGAATATTCATGTTAATTTTTTTATAAGGCTCATTTTCATTTAATCTATTTATTGCTGTTGGAAAGATTTCTAAACAGAAGTCTATTAATAATTTATTATCTGTTTAATAATGTTAATATATTCTGTTGTTGTTAATGATGTAATATATTTTATAAGTTTGTTTATTTAAAATGCATTCGATTCTAATAATTAATTAGTTAAGAATAATATAATTAATTTGATATTTTAAAAATGATTTACACAAATGACTGAAAGTATGATGAATTTTAATGTTCAAATGATAATTGATGACAGTTTTTGAATACTTTTAAATATTTATTGTATTAACATATACTCTTCGTGGCATGCAAAAAAAAAAAAAAAAAAAAAAAAAACACTAAATCGAGAAAGTTTTTATTACTTGCTTAAGAAGTTTGCACTTACATACCACATACTCGCATTCTTTGAAATGATTAAAATTCTTTGTTATCGCCTATTTGTTCTACCATATTATTTTGATTAAATTTATAAAAAACAATATTATAAAAACATTAATCCGTACGATACTTTAAAAGGTATAAAAAATTCTAGAATTTGTTAAATTTTGATGTTTAAATATTAAATTTTAGTTTTCTGTCAAAACTTTTAAATAATGATTTTGGTAAAATGTATCCTACAAATTAAGTGAAGAGAAAAATTGAAAACAGAGAAAGATTTATTATTTATATAAACCATACCACCTACCAATCAGTGTTGTGCACGAACGCGTTCATTTGAACGCGTTCATGAGCGTAGCTCAAAATTTTTGAGTTTTGAGTTGAACTTCGCTCGTTTTTTAAATTATGAACTTGAGTTGAGCGTAGTTCGTTTTTTACACGAACTTGAGCGTGAAAAAGCAATTCAAGCTCAAACTCATTTTAAATATTTCTGTCTGAAATAGGAAAAGGAAAGTGGAAGAAGAAAAGAACAGAAAAAAGAATAATTGCTCAAAATGGAACCCGGAAAAAAAGGGAGCTTGGAAGAAAAGTGCACTTGGGAAAAAAGGCACTGGTAAAAAGAGCACCAAAAAAAAAAGGGCATTTTTGCAATTTGCAATTTGCAAATACAATAAACATCAAATAATGAATTTAAAGAATGATTTTTCCTAATACATTTTTAGAAATTTAAATCAATTAAATTGGTACCACTTTCTCTTACTATATACCTGGAGGATGGGGAGTCTAGGAGCAGATTGAAAGACAATAATTGTTTTTATATCACTTTCTTTTTGATTTTAATGAAACTGTGTCTAATATTCGCTTGCTCTTTATGAAAAAAAAAAAAAAAATTACAGTGTCACACATACTTTGGGGACTGAAGGCGGGGGGGGGGAGGAAATTTTTTTAATAACATAGATCTGAGATCGAACCCAGCACCCCAGCACTTCCTGCCTAGCAGCTTTGAAGGTATTTGTGCATATATTAATTTGCAATTTGAATGTAATATTACAGTGATATTTAATTAGATTAAAAGTTTTTATGGAAATTATGTTATCAAAGAATGGCAAAGTCTCGTTAATTGTATATTTTACGAAATATTCATAAATTGTCTGTATTTTACGGGATACTTTTTTTTTTTTTTAATAAATATTTACGATTTTAAAAATGTTTTATATAGATTCAGTAAACTTTTAGTTACGAGAAACGATAACTATATAATATAAATAAATTTTGAAATATTTAAGGCAGCGTTTAGTGGAATAATCATCATTTTTGTAAAATTCTAATTTTAGTTTTAGGAGTTTTCCAAGATGAAAATGGTGATAAAAATTTCCAGCTTTCATACATTTCAATAGTTATTTCTTAAGACAAATAAAGAAATAAGTCAGAGACGCACCCACGGGGGGGGGGAGGGGCTTGAGGGGCTGAAGCCCACCCCAGAACCGGCTAACTTGGTAAAAATTTTAGCCCTAAATGAAGAAAATATCGTTAAAAATATTTATAATATTTATATACTATATATAAATAATTATATAAATCTTTGAAATTCTTACTGTGAATAACAAATAAAATAAATTGATTGAAATAAATTGATTTAAAATATTTGATCTTTCATCTACATCCACAGATAGAACTTTGTACAATTACTCTTATCCCCTTAGGGCTCACACACACATCTCCCAGCCCACCCTACAAGCGAAGCAAATGGCTTTTGGGAATAGCGGAAGTACCATTCTTTTAAAGAAAAAATGGACTATGGGCAGTTTCAGTGGGGCTTTCAGTTTTCTCACTTCATCCTTTTATCAATGAAAGGAAATGCTCGGAAATTAGTTTTATGAGTGTGGTTCAATTCGTCGCGGGTGTATAAGTTTTTTTTTTTTTTTTTTTTTTTGTTCTCCTATATTTGTAGAAAACGGTTTGGGTAACAAAATCTCTGCAATCTGCTGCCCTTAGGCTGCACCACCCCCTTGTTGTGTATACATTGCATCCTTTTAAGGCGGCCTTGGAAAAAAAGAAGCTTTTAGATTTGGACAACCAGGCACCAAGTCTTTCCAGAATTAATGAGAAAAAAAAAACACACACACACAAAACAGGATGAAATCATTATATTATTTATAATCAGTTTCACTGCATGCGAAAGACGCACCACATCTCATTTTCTGAAATTCGAATATTGATGTACACATTAACAAGACTAAGAGGTAAATACTAATTTTATATTTGAATTATATTATACATTATTATTATTGCCTTGTTTTAAAACTCACTCATGTTTGAAAAGATTTTTAATTTTTTTTATTATTGTAATGATAAATATTTGCATATTCAATATATTCGGAGAATTAATGCGAATTCTATCACTTTTATTTGTCTTTGCACCCGAGATTTAACTTCAGTATATATGCTTGAAATCAAATGTCCTGTCATTTTAATGCTTTCATTAAGGTGCAATAGAAAATGACTGTCCCTTTAGTTAAATTTCTAAAAATTAAAAAAAATATATATATTTAATATTTCAAATATAAATAATCAAAGCTGATAAACAGAAGTGTTGGGTTCGAACCCAGGTCGCGCTCGTCGACCTAACTGTTCGGAGCTTTTTGTGGTTTTCTCCAAAACTCGCGTAAATACGGACTAAAACCCTTAGAAAGACGCCCATTGAGGGCATTCCACCTATAAGCTAGGACCTGGTATAGTCAATCGGTCTTATGCTATACAACTAACCTAATATATAAATTTCAAAACTATCTGAAATAATCGTAATAATAAAAAATAAATTTTGTGCGTGATAATCATAAACATATATATATACTTACATTAATATCATTATTGCTGTTATTATACTTACAAAGTTTAAAATCCAAACTTCCGAATAGAAATATTGTGTTCATGATTTTGTGATTCTAGCTAATCTAAAAATGTCCAGCAAAAAGGAAAATTGAGAATGATTTTTTCAAAATTGTTTTTCAATATAAATACACTTTAACACTTGTTTTTTTTTTAGCTTATTTATTTTCATTTAAGAATTTTTCTTAGTCTGACTTGATTTCTTGTTAACTTATAATATAGTTTAGTTGGAAGATTTAAGGCCGATTGACTCCGCATGTGTCCTAGGCCTATAAGGGAAATGCCCTCCGTGAGAGTCTTTCTAAGGGGTCCTAGCCCATATTTATGCGAGTTTCGGAGGAAACCACGGAAAATTCCGAACGGCTAGGCCGATGAGCGCGACCTGGAATCGAACCCGGCACCTTCCATCTACCAGCATTGAGCGCAGAACCGTTCAGCCGCTTGTGGGCCCTTATAATATTATAAGAAAATGCATATTTATTAAAAAATATTAAGTTGTTTATCATTAATTTTTAAGAGGGAAAAAGTTGATTATTTTTGATGAATATAGTATTAAAAAATTATCTAATTCTGTAATTCAAATAAGTAGTAGTTAAGAGAAAAATTAATTCGTATTCGGATTAATATGTCCCGTACAGATTTAGCTTACAGAATACCAAAAATCTGTATTTAGAAAATTAAACTTATTTCTCAATCAAGAATATGTTCATCCAACGTTGGCAATGATTCTCTGTCTTACGGCTTTTTCCGAACATAGAATTTTTTCCCTATTTAATCGTAAAAAAAATTATTCAAAATCTTGTTAAACAACGTTATATAAAAAATACTGAAGATTAAGATAGGAACCATTAACAGTTTGAAAAGCGAGATTTTAGAAGAATTGGACAGAAAAATGTTCTTTTTTTCTAAGCAATACTAATAAAGGGAAGAGGGGGCTCTTCAACTGTTGTCGCTGATAGCGAAACCCCGTGATATTATATGGGGAAACCTGTAATGCAAATTACCCATCACCTAATGTATTTTTTTAAATAATGTTTAGATATTTCACAATCGTTAAAATAATTCATCCTTTCAACAAATTGATTTTTTTTTTTTTTTTTTTTTTTTTTTTTTTTTATGTTTTGTTTTAAAGTTTTAAAATGCGCATAATTAACTAAAAGTATTTTTCGCCCTTTACAGCTTCAAAACAAAATGTTAAAAATTTAAAAAATCCGTTTTCGGAAAACAAAAATCAGTTTAATGATATTACGAGTTTGGCTGTCAGCGACGATTGGTAAAGCATCCCCTTAAAATTAAAAACTGAGCAAAATAATAACTCACGCTAAGACATTGATTGATTTAATGTAATGATGATGTATGTAAATTTAGAAGATAATAAATAAAGCTATGTCGTAATCTTCGCTCCCCCCCCCCCCCCAAAAAAAAAAAAAAAAAAAACTTTAAAAATGCTCTATCACTAGCTGTATTCATAATATTTGAAATTTTAAAATAAGTATTTTGCCAAAAAAATATATATATTTATTCTGTCGAAAAATTATTCTATGGAAGTCACTTAAGATCTCACTTTTATTTATTTATTTATTTATTTATTTATTGGATATAATTGAGGAAATTGCCAAAATTTACCTTGTGAAAGGAAATTGGTTGAGAATGATAATTATTTTCGCTTACTTTTATGTTACACAAAACTTTGTTTAGAGTTCTATACTTCACGTTGCCTTTATAGGATAATTTCACATTTTTAGTTGCCTTGAATATAGAAATAAAACTTTTAACAGCTCCTCTATGGTTCTATTATCGCAATAAATGAAAAGAAATAAATGGAAGAAATTTAAATTTAGAATGCTAAAGATTATCTGGAAATGTTACTTGAAATTTTTGTCTAAGATCAGTAAGTTACTGATACAAGTTCTCTGAAGAACTTGAAATGCATATTTTAAAATTTCCTTACAACTTTTTTTTTTATGAATATGTAAATAATTGAATGGGGCATTGGGGGGAAGAGGGGAAATCCCGTCACTCAGAAATATAATATATATAAAACAATTTATACGAATTCAGATTTCTATTTTTAATTTCATTAAACTTATATACTAAAGAAAGTATTGCTATTTGCTGAATTTTCGAAAATAAGATTTCACTACCTTTTCAAGTTTTAAGTCATAAATGTATAAATGATATTTTTTAAAACTGGATTGACCTCTGAGATAATTTGTTCTTGAGACAATTTGTACGCAAACTAGCAAGTTGACACACATGCTTATTCCTGCATAGTAAGCTAAATAGCAAGCGAAACTTTCTAATGATTTATCCAAGAACTCAAAACCGACATTAACTGTGGCGCAATCAAACAAAGATTAATTAAATCAAACCATTACACTATTTTTAAAATAGTGTAATTTGAAGTATTACACTATTTTTTAAAATAGTGTAATACTTCAAAACAACGGAACCTGAACCTGCAAATGATGGAATTTGTCTCCTATTAATAAGTTTTCTCATGTGAATAATGAAACGTATTGGAAAATTGAGAATAAAAACCACGCAAAAACAGTGGGTCCACTGTTCAGAAGTGTCCGCTAAATAATTTTTACTACACTTAAATTAATAATTTATAATTAAGAATTATAGGTTTATAAATTTAATTAAGCATTAAATTAAAAATAATCTTCATGGTAATTGGTAATTAAAAAAAAAAATGTAAATTACCTATGAAAGTGTTCACAGAGGAGATCTATTTAGAAAAGAAAAGACAAAAAAAAAAAAAAAAAAAAAGCACCTAAAAATGAACTTTTAATGAGTTTCGCTCCTTTTTAAAAATGAACTTGAGTTGAGCGCGTTCATTTTTTCAGACATGAGTTTGAACGCGAACTAACTCGTTTTTTGCACGATGAACTTGAGTTTGAACTAGTTCGTTTTTTTTCGTGAACTTGCACAACACTGCTACCAATTGATAATCATCTTCTTTGAGATCTGTATAATTTTTCTTGTTGCCAATTTATTCTACCTATTTTGAAACTTTCTTTTATTCTTAACATTTACATTTACAATATGATATTTATATTTGATAATTAAATATGATTCATTTTTGCATAGTCCATTTTTTAAAGTTTAAATATTTTCTCAAGTTATATTTATACTACTGGTTCTATTATTAAACTTGATTTATATATATATATATATATATATATATAGTACTCATTTGATTTATGCTCCTGTACAATAATTCATATGAATTAAAAAAATATATATATATATATATATATTATAGAAATGACAGGATAAAATAATAATATTTAAATTTCAAAGCTTGCTATCAATACTTTAAAATATGATTCTAATAAAATATATCCTTTAAATCATGTTAACAAAAACAAAAAATTTGAAACAGAGGAAATTTTTATTGTTTGTATAATCTCTGACACCTACCAAACTCATAACCGTCTCGTTTGCAATCCTTGTGAGGTTTTTTGTTGCTGCTAATTTATCATATCCATTTAGCGTCGTTTTTTCCCCTTTATCTTGTCAGCTTTCGTTTCTACATTTTTATTTACGACTGAGAATATTCATTAACCACCCTCTGCGATGGAAATTTGTAAAGATTTATTTTATCTCTAATAAATAATCCAATATAAAGGATTTTGGACATAAAGCAATTATTTATTCACAGCGTCAAGCTCAAGTGGAAGGGTGATATATAGGCACAAAAAAACAACTAAACTTTAGTACATTGTAAAGGTTGAAAGAACACGCAAAAAGAATTTGTAAACAAGATCAAATGTAAGGACAATCGGTTTATTCCTTTTTAATTACAATAAGATTTATTTTATTTTATTACATAATTATTATTATTATTATTATTACTGGCAAACCGGTGGAAATTGTAGCTTTTTATTTTTTTTTCCTTTAAAATTTTAAGCTCATAAATATTATACCAATTTCATCACCTAATTCAAATTAAACTTACCAGAAGGCAAATTATTATTAGAATCAAATTAATACTATGCAATATAGTGAAACCAAAATAATTCAAAGAAAGGTTTAAAAATAAAATTCATGGTTGACGACCCAGTTTCCATGCTACCGCAGGAAGTGCAGCTTTATATGGATTTTTATTTAATTATTTTGATATATATATATATATATATATATTTTGTTAAAAAAAAAAAAAAAAAAAAAAACTAATTTCTATTTTGATTATACTTTAAACCATCCATTTTTTTTAGGTCAATTTATGATAATAATTCACATTTTGTATATATCTTTAATGTATTGCTATATGTTTAAAAGGATGCTTGCAAAGATACTGAAAAGAAGCAACTTTTAAAAATACATTTTTCCATAAAATAATCTCATCAGACAAATGTCGTCATTTTTTTCTTATTAGATCTCATTGAGTTGAGTCCGCTTGTTTAAATATTGCCTATTTATAAATATTATTTTTCCCCGCGTATTTTATTAATTAGATCATTATTGTATCGTTTTGACAAAATATAATCGTAACTGGACCACGTTAGAGAAATATTATATAGATTATTATTTGTGTTGATATTTTTACAAAATTTTAATTAAATATTCTGTCAAGATTTGCTTTTTGCAGTGTAAAATTTCAACTAATGGGTAAAATGTTCCCATTGTATCAAAAATATTTGTAGAAGTTCCATTGTACCAAAAGGTATTTTAGGTTATGAAAGCGCGAAAATAAAATCTTGCAGAATCTCATGCCGGGATAACAAGTACTTTTACTAATTCTGCCACATAAAACAGTAAAATAAAAATAAAAATAAATAATGAATGACTGAAACACAAGAACGAAAAATCATGATTTTTGTATACATTATTTATACATTCTAACTGTATTTATACATTCCAACGTACTAAGCTGCTGCATCGTTTAACTTCAATTTGCCTACGTTACAGTGCCTAGAATATACTGTGTGGCACGCGCTTATGATCGAATGCTTAGAGTATTGCTAAAATTATTAAGCTTCCCAGATGGCGCTGCGATCGGAATTTTTGCACAAATTGAAGAGTTGATTGGCTTTTCTCTGTTCCGTCTTCTCAGTCACGTGATCTAGGTACATAATTAACCAATAGGAAGTTTTTCAAACAATAAACTCGATCACTCTGACCTCTGGTGAGAGGCTTAATTTTTAAGGCAGTGATTTGCTTTTCGCTTTCCACACTAGGTATTATAGGCGCTGTATCTACATGATCATACAACGGACAGACAGACAAAAAAATAAAAACCAAATTAGTAGATTAATTAAATTCATCATCACTCTTAAACGTTGTCGTAAACTGTTAGATATGCTTAAAACAAACGGAAATGCTAGTTTGGGAATTTTCAATTGTAGCTCGTAATGTATTTGAATATTTTAGTGTGGTCCTGTAAATCTTATCTTAAAACTAAGTGTACCATATTTTATAGAAGATATATTTTAAGAATATAAATAATAATTTAAATTTGATTTGTGTAGTACAAACTTATTTAAACATGATTTATAAGAATGTACCTCATAGGCCGCGATGCATTGATATTCATTTTGGTGTCCTTGTACAATAAATAGGTATGATATTTAAACCACTTTAATTAGGGAACATTGATTTTTAAACTTGAATAACATGCACATAACCTTATTCCGTAAGATTTTTAGTACCCATGCTTTTCTCACACCAGATTTCTTGAAAAACAATTTTTTTCTTATTGATTCATTTTTATATATTAGAGAAAATTAACTGAGAAAATGAATGGGAATTAACGAAGAATAATTTAGTTTGTCACTCATATGACTTTCTCTTACCCTGAAATTCGGTACTATAATGGTAGATTGGCCAATAAGGGATAAGATAAAGAGTACTGTTATATAAACCTGTTATATAAATAATATAAAATACAGGCCTCGTGAAAGATTAATTTACAAATAAATCTGTATGACGAGGGGTTCTACCCCCTCAACTCCCCCGTTTTAATACTGTACTTACATTTAAAGAGAATTCAAAAGATGTTATTACATTTAAATGTTCATTCAAATTATTTAGACAATTTTCACCAGCACCAGTCCTTGAAACTCATGAATTTTAATAAAAGTTTTCAAGTAACAACCATATATTAACTTCAAAATACAACATTTGAATTGCCTGAAATTTTTGCTTTTTAAGTTATTTTGATAAAAGACATAGACAAATATTAATCGTTAAAAACATGACTTCAATATTCAGAGAACCTCAAAACGTGTCAATTATATATATATATATATACGAGGGTTGTAATTAAATAGTGGCAACTTAACCTTGAAACTCGCAGAAGGGCGGGCATGCGCAAATAGGATATGGCAGCGGTGAGGTGGCGCTGTTGTCGATGTATAGAGTGCAAAAAACAGTCGATCTGCTAAGAAAGGTAGTTGTTGTGTGGCGTTAAAGTGAGGAGTTTCGTTTCCATCGCTCTAAAGCATGTTTGTTGTTGCAAATCCGCAGTCTCATTCCGAAACGAATGAAATCCTTGAATCCATTGTGCTACTGTCCTATAAGGTAAAGCATTTGTGCCACAGGCTTTCACTAATCGTCAATAGCATTCTGTTGCATTTTTGCCACGGGCAACTTCGATTTTAAGCCGCAACCACTGATCACCTTTTGTAAACATGAGGATAAGAAAGAGGATTTTTTTTCCTCCAATAATAAAACGAATTAAAAATACATTATTAGTTAAAAATATTATTGACTATTGAGTCTGTATGTATTTAAATTTTAAACAGAATGTTTGAAATTTTATTTATTTTTGTTGAAAATAATAAGAAATATAAAGTAAGAAAAGCGGAAATAAAAAATACTTCTTTATAATGCATCGTTTAGAATGTTATATAAAACATGTTTACATTATGAATAACTACTGGTAGACAAATGAAAAAAAAATCCTTATTTAACGTATTATTCAAGAATGTATAATACAACTGTTTGTTTATATGAAAGCTGTCATCGCTTAAGAACATTTAAAGTATGAACAAAAGGTATATATACACACACACACACACACACACATATATATATATATATATATATATATATATATACTGTAATGTAAATATGTAAATTTATTGCATAATACAAAAACACTCGCTTTGTATATTATAAATATTATAATACTTTTCCTCAAATATCCATTTATCTGAATATTTCCTAATATGAATATCTTTAATAAATGTTACTATATAAAAATATTTCTACGTGAAAGCAATTTTGATGAAAAGTATTTAAGTTAAAAGCATATTTTTGCAAAATTTAAACCTAAAAAATACAAGTAATGGAAATGCAAAAACTTTATAAAAGTTAAAGTGAGATGAAATCAAGCATGCTGAAAAGATTTTTAGAAATATAATATGTTTTAAATATGAAGTATGGTTTTATAAACAAAGGTTATTTTTCGAAAAAAAAAAAAAATAATAATAATAGAAAACACAAAATTATACTATAACGCGCATAAATACACAAATGCAAATTTATTCGACATTTATTTCGACATTTATTCGATATTTATTCGACATTTATTCACATTTATTTTTGCACTAAATAAAAATCCTGATTCTCATTTATTTAACTTGAATAATGCTTTGACATAACAGTATTTTTTCTTTTCTTTCCTTTTTAACACATTCTAATGGTTGAAAAATGTTTATGACTCCGGTTTTTCTGGCTCTCTATACAGTAAAGTCTCCTACAACTCGGTGGCAGAGTTGACAAATAAATACAACAGTTTTTTTTTTGTTTTTTTTTTAACACCACTAAATTTTTAGAGTACCAAGCTATTGGTCCATACACTCTATTTAGTTTTTATCTAAAGCAGTTGCTTTGCTATAAAATTAGTGGTGTTAAAAATAAAATTGTAATATTCATGAGAGAAACATGCATCAAGGTTGTACTAGACTTTACTGTACATCTGTCTTCCTATCTATCCCCACTCTAACTTCAGGGAATTCCTTGAAAATGGTATATATCATTCAAGTTAACTATGAGATGTTTCCTATTAAAAATGGAGTAAATGCCACACCTGGTTGGTATACGGAGACTAGTGGGTGTCTGTTTGTGTATGCATCACAAATTTTGTGGATGCTATATCTCACGAACTAATGACTGAAATTTAACCAAACTTAGAATTTAGTTGAACACTGAACTTAACTGGTGCTGATTACATTTGGGGATCAATCGCTCAACAGGTGGCGCTGTAATATCACTTTTTCTAGATGTGTAACATCGAAGTATATGAGGAAATTTCGTATAAATGTATATAAGGAGACTTATTTTTAACGCATGATTATAAAAATAATATGAATTATTAGTAATAGTAGTAGTAAACTAGAGAAAAATGTGTGCATGTAGATGAAGGGTATAAAATTCTAACACGGATATATTTCGAAAGAACTCGTCAATATCTTTAAAACGAATGTTTAAACCATAGATATATGATAACTTAAAATAAAGTTTTTTTTTTTTTTTTTTCATTTTTAATGAAAAAACAATTATTGCATTTCTTCTCATGTTGGCACAATATTGACTTTCATTCGGTATTTAATGTTATACATTTGTGACGTAAAAATTGTCTACATGCATCATAGGAAATAATTTTGATAAATAGTAATTTGTTAAATACTTTGTACTGCGTGAATTTGTGTGATTTTATAGAAGAAAGACTTGCGGTAGCTACAACATTATTTTTTTTCTTCTTTTATAGGAATCCGAATTTTGAAATGAATATTGAATAATTTAGCAATTAATATTTAGAAGTGAATTTTATTCGTAATTTTTCGTTTATAATTAATTATAACTTTAAATACTTTTCTAACACATATTTTAATCCGTTTCAATAAAGAACTATTTGAACTTAATTGCAAATAATCTGAAATAATTCTACTTTATCGATTTTCATCTTATGTTTGAAATCGTAAACCGATATTAATTAAAACTCTTTACGTTAATCCACCAAAATGACATTTTCTTTTTTATTTGATTGTACAAATTAAAGATTTTTTTTTTTTTTTTCATTATTTGATCATATGTTTTTTAGCATAAAAAATACATGATGTTTTATTTTAATTATATATGTAAATGAAACAAACTATCTTAGAATTGAAAAATACGACAATAAATTTTATTTGTCGATAAATAAAAATATCAACAAACTTAAATTTAAAACGTACATTTTAAGGACAGTTAAATTCTCATAAACCCAAAATTAAAAAAAAAAAAAAAATTATACATTCAAGATTAATGTCATAAATACTTTTTATTTTAGCTTTATTGTTTAGTTTTTAATAAGAGTCTTATTTGTATTTATTCAAACAAACAAAAAATAAATAATAAAAATAAAATAAAGAAATAAAAATAAAATAAATAAAAATAAAATAAATAAAAATAAAATAAATAAAATAAAACTTCCTTCATGTGAAAAACGGTAAAACTAATGTATTTCTTTTGAAATTTTATCTTATATTCTGAACATGGAATAAAATATTTAAAGAATACTAAAAATAAAAGAATATTTAAAGAACGTTAAAAAAAAAAAAAAAAAAATTCAAAATTATTTTTATTGTATATTCTGACACAGTTTCCATTTCTTCTACCTTTCATCTGCATTTCAAATTTTATACTTCAGTTTCAGGATTACATTTTAAAATTCAAAGCAAAGGAAGTTCATTCACTGTGAGAAAGTAATTTTTTAACACTTAAATCAATTCTTTAGAGCATAGAACTATAGATAAAGTTATTTAAAATATTTTCTTCTGGACATTTATTGCACGCTGAAAAGAGATACTTCTTAATATAAAAAATACGTATATATATACAATGAAATAAAGCAAATAACTAAAATAAGCTGTAGGAAAAGCTGATAAAAATGTTCGCTGGTTTCAAATAGAAAACTATTGGACAACAAGAATATATTGATATTACAGCTTCAAGCAAAGGATCTATTACGGAACTGCCGAAGGAAATCGTCTGCTATTAACACAAGAATCTTTCTTCTTCTACTTCTTTTTTTAATGAATATTTACCAATTTATCAATACATTTAGTTTATATATATATATATATATATATATATATATATATATATATATAAGTGCAGACTGCTTTTACAAATATTAGTTAACTATGAGTAAATATATTTCCTATTCCAGTTTTATTCTATTACACATGTATTAAAACACTTTCTGATAAATTTATAAATAGTCCGTACATAACACTATATGACTTTTTTTAGTGGAGTTATTTGTACAAGATTTATATAAGAGTTCGCAAACAACAATATTTTGCTTGAATGTAGTGGATATTCCTTGGAGCGTTGCCAGATGGTCGACAGTCAATTTCCCCAAACAGGCTTTAAAATTCCCCCAAATCAATTACTTTTTCCAAAAAAATCCTCAATTCAATTTCAATCAAAAAAATAATTAAAAAAAAAATAATAATAAAAATTTAAATAATAATAATAATATAATAAAATATTTATTAGTTTTAAGACTAAATTTTCCCCAAATGACTGTCACTTAAAAAAAAAAAAAAATAATAATATATATATATCCCCATATATAAATTTAAGTTTAATATACACACTAATTATCGGAAAATTTTAAATTTGCGTAATCAACTTTAGTGCTGAGATGTACCCAAGATGTAATTTCAGCCTCAGGATATCCAGAGGATTTACAGAGGTGAATGGGCACCTTAAAAAGCCCCTATATACTGAAGAAAACTTTAAAAAGTCCCTACGCGCAGGGACAAATTCCTATACTCGGCAATGCTGTAAACCTAACAAGTAGACTAAAATAAGTCCAAAAAAGTTGAAAAATTCCTCAGATTTCTCCCCAAAAATATCAAAAATACCCTCGAAATTCCCAACAAACATTCGGTACATAAAATTGTCCCCAGAAACCTAAACAATTCCCAAAATTAGGACGAAATTCCCGATCTTGCAACAGGTTCTTTGTGAAACATTGCATAAAAAATTCTTAATTCTCGTTATTCAGTCTCAGTTTTACAGTAATTGGATAAATACAAAATGTTATCTTTTAGCACGCTTTTTTAAAATAATGGTTATAGCGTAAAAACAGTTTTCAATACATTTTGTTCTTTAGAATAGAGTTCCTGTATTGGTAAATTCTAGAACGTCTTCAGGAGAAATTATAATACAGAATCCACGTTTGTGTATTTTGCAGTTAATTCTATATTTTACAAAGTATAAAATCCAAACTTAACTTATAGGTAATATTAAAAGCAAAAGTGTTATTGCTGTAATACTTTTTTTTCATAATCACAAATTAGATATTAAATACTAATTCATAAATTAATAAAAATTATTTTTTTTGATAATTTGTTACTGTTGAATTTAATCTTGAAATTATGTCCTTTGTAATGGGTTCCACATTTGCAATTATTTCAAATGACGTGAAACTTTAAAGAAGAAAACATTTCAAAATCATTTTTTATAAAATCAGATCTGAAATTTGAGATGTAAAACACAGAATTTAGTTTGATGTTTAATGTAGCGCATAATGAGAATCGTGTTTTTATTTTTCAAGGTTAATAAACAGTAAAAATCCAGTGCGGATATCTGCAGATGATCTCATTTTTATTAATGAGGTAAATTCACGCTAACTGTAATAACTATATTTTTTACAACACTATTTTAAAAATCAAAATAGACATGTAAGCAACACTTTGAATGTCGTCGAAAAATATATATTTCATAAAATTTAAATGTTTTATTAACATATTTTTTATTATTCATAAATAAAAGATCACATGGAAACATAAAAAGAAAAAATAAACAGATTTCTTGAAATTGTATTTTTGAAAATTTAAAACTATTCAAAATTATAATATTACTTTAGCGTAGTTAAATATATTAAGGTTTTTTGTGGTTAATATCATAAAAAGTAAATAAATGTTAAATTGATGAGGCATTTTTGAAAAGACAGATATACCAACAACTATAAATTTTTAATACCATACAATACCATTTAATACCATATATACCATACCAATAGTAAGGAATTTTCTATTTAAATATTTGACACATGTTTATGTCAAGAAAACTAGGAGAAAAAAATTATGAAAAATTTCTAATGTGAATTATTAGTACCCAAAAATCTTATATCTGGGAAGTATAAAAATAAATAATTATGTTACTGTTTAACCTATGTTTTCTTAGTTCTTTTTTTTAGATTTAAATTTTTAAGAAAGTTAAATATGTGCATTCTGGCGATAAGTTTTCTACAATTTTAAAGGGGAAAAACACGTGGTGTGGCTCCACTCTACTTTCCAAAGATTAAGAAAATAACAGTTGTTCAACTGAATTAAAGTAATATAAGTCTTTAAACAAACAAAATAGAAATTTATAATCAGGTGTTTGAGTATTTTTCCCCTAAACAGTAAGTTGTTCAATGTAAAATAATGTGTCAAAATGTTTGTGCGTCTCTTTAAAAGACCTATGAGTGCTAAATTCACCAAAATTCGTGCGAGAATGGTCTATGTACATGTACATTTAAAACTGAATGTACATATAATTTTAAACTGAATCGCATAAGGCATTTCGATGCTATCGCACTTTAACCACTTCGCCGGCCATCCCGAGATAACTCGAGGGACACGTAGACGTAGCCTTCCACTCACTACAGTGGCCGATGAAGTGGTTAAATACACTATCTGCAAAACTTTCTAATTTAGACTTTTTGTCAGATATCTAGAAAAGTTCTTTAGGAATCATCATGAAAATTTGGTAGTATGAAGAACATATTATACCTCATATATTTCAGCAATTTTCTGTCCTGAAGAGGAAAAGGGGACTAGTAAAAAATTTAACAAAAATAAAAACTTTTTGGATCACCTTGAAAAAAAAATAATGCTTTAAATGCCTTTTGGTTAAATCATGAGATTATAAGGATTTTTCTCATTATCTGTGTAATTTTGTATGAGACTACCACACATATTTCTGGAGATCCACTTTTTTAAGTACAACACGTAAGGTATTTAGCGGAGTCCAAAGCCATTTTTAGGAAGTTTGGCTTATCATATTAGACAAAACATACTGTAATCAAACTGCAAAAAATATTAAAAGTCTAGCAAAATATGATCGTTTTTACTAAACAATTTGTAACCACCGATGCTTTTAAAAAATTCATTTGCATAATTTAATAGCCAAAAGTATTGCACAACTTACATGAAAACCCCAAGCATATATCGCGTAAATTCAAAAATTTGTGAGAGATAAAACGAACAGAATTCCAGTTCTTCTCAAAAAAAAAAAAAAAAAGAAGATCGCGGGGTATACCAATATTTATATACGATCAGAGAACACTGTATTACCATTGGGTATTAATTGAATAAAAATAAAAATTTGAGAACTATTTGAAAGAACTGAAATTCTGATCATTCTTCCTTTCATAACATTTTTGAATTTACACGATATTTGTTTGGGGTTTTCATATATGTGGCTCAATACTTTTAGCTATTAAATTATGCAAATGGAATTTTATAAAAGCTAGCACATGCGTTGTTAAAAATCATTTTGTAAAATTTTTTATATTTTATAAGATATTTAACATTTTTGCATTCTTATTGCAGTGTGCTGTGCTTAATGTAGTTTGCCAAAATTTCTAAAAATGTCTTTGCACTGGGTCTAATACGTGTTATAATTAAAAACGTAGATTTTTTTTTCAATATAAAAACAAAGACCGTTATATCTACATCAATATATGTCATATATATATATATGTCATATATATATATATATATATATATATATATATATATATATATATATATATATATACAGATAATGAGAAAAATCTTCTGAATCACATGCTATAGACAAAATGCATTTAAATCGTTACATTTTATAGGGTGATCCAGAACATTTTAACTTTTGTTTAATTTTTTACTCTTTCCTCAGGACACAACCTTTTTCGAAATATATGATATATAACATATTCCATACACTACCTAAATGTCAAGATGTGATTCCTAAAGAACTTTTCTAGATATTTATCAAAACGTCTAATTTCAAAAGTGTCCGATTACTTATTGGTAGATAGTGTAATTTTGCCCCTTATTTCATAATAGTGAAGAATATTTATTTTTGCCTCTCTAAAACAATATAAGTACTACATTTACCAGAATCTATACAGTTTATGCGCCGGTGACGTATAATACGTGAATAAATTTCCAGCTCAATCGAATAAGGCATTTAGATGCTTTCGCGCTTTAAAAAATTTTAGCCTATAGGCCAGAATAATAAAGAATTTTTCTTTGTGTCCCTGTTTAAAGCTATACGTTATAGATTCACTAAAAATTAGATAGTTCGTACTACATAACATACTTATTAACTTTCAGCTCATTCGAACAAAGTGTTTAGCTGCTATCGTGTTTACTCACATGCATGCACACACATACATCTCCATAAAAATTGGAAAAATGAACTCAAGAGACTACAAAATGTACAAATACATAAAAATATATAACTATTTTTTGTCATGATTACAATACTTTCCTTATATTTATATATTGGGAAAGTTATTATGTATATTTTTTATCAACATCTTTACCTTAAAATGTATTAAGCAGTTATGTTAAATGATATAAACAGAGAGTTTTGTGAAATAACAAAACACTACTCTTTATCAACTAAAATAAATAGGCTTTAGGTGCCGATTGAAACGAGAAATATGCAGTAATAATACAATTTTTTTTGCAATCTCCTTTCACATTCTACCTAGAAAAAAATTACTTATGTTATGCATTTTAAAAGTTGAATATCCTTTGCTTAAAAGGTAAAATTTAGGATTTTCATTTTAAAAATATATATCATATTCATTAGAATTACTGCTACATTTACATAAATATTTTTACATTTAAAAGAAGCGTTTAATACTTAAATCATTTTAATAAATTTGCAAACAAATGAAAACATATTGCATTGTAATTTATCTTTCTAAATTATTTTAGAATACATTTTAACAATTATTATTATGAACAGATTTTTTTAAAAGCTTGATTTATAAAAATAACTTTATGTAATATTCCACATTAAAATTTACATTTCTAACACGTATTTGTACCATAAAAGTAATTTGACATACAAAATATAAATATTGAACCGAAAAAAAAAAAAAAAAAAAAGAAAGAAAGAAAACATTGTTGTAAATATTTTATTAGTTTTAAACAATTTTAATGTGAAAACCGCTTTAACGTAATGGAAACTGAAGCTATAATTTAATCTATCATTCTTTATTTAAAAAAAAGAATTTCCTCAAAAGAAATATGTATTACCTTCCAATATTTTATGAAAGTACATATACATTCCGTAAAGTAATAGTTGATTTTTTTTTTCTAATAAGAAAATATCAATTAAATCACCGAGTAAAATGATTCCTCAACTCTAGAGAAAATTCTGCCTGGAAAAAACATATTAATTATTCTTTTCCACATGAAATATTTCAACGTATGGGAACGCCACTTACAGCGAAAACGTATATTATTTTAAAAAGATATTTGGTTAATTAATTTAAAAACTGATTATAAATGCATTTAAATATTTTAAGATATTAAACTATTACAATAGTATCATTATTTTCACATTTAAAGTGAAATTTTGTGAAAATGTAATTGCTATGGCATAAATTTTATATTAATTTCATAAAATTGTTTGCATTGTAGGTGATGTATGGGTTATTATTAATTAAAACTCTTAATAATAATTAATTAATTAAAAAACTCTTAATTAATTAAATTAATTAATTAAAACTCTTATTAATTAAAACTCTTAATAATATTAATTAAAACTCTTTACATTAATCCACCAAAAGGACATTTTCTTTTTTATTTGATTGTACAAATTAATGACTTTTTTTTCATTATTTGATCATATGTTTTACAGCATAAAAAATACATGATTTTTTATTTTAATTATATATATAAATGAAACAAACTATCTTAGAATTTAAAAATACCACAACAAATTTTATTTGTCGATAAATAAAAATATCAACAAACTTAAATTTAACATTTAAATTTTAAGGACTGTTAAAACCACATAACTCCAAAAATTAAAAAAATTTTATATATTCAAGATTAACGCCATACTTTTTATTTTAGCTTTATTGTTCAGTTTTTAATAAGAGTCTTATTTGTATTTATTCAAAGAAAAAAATAAAATAAAATAAATAAAAAATAAATAAAACAGAACCTCCTTTATATGGAAAACGGTAAAACTAACGCATTTCTTTTGAAATTTTATCTTATATTCTGAACATGGAATAAAATATTTAAAAAATACTAAAAATAAAAGAATATTTAAAGAATGCTAAAAATAAAATTATTCTGATTTTTTTTTTTATTATTATTATTTCTATTGTATATTCTGATATAGTTTCCATTTCTTCTACTTTTCATCTGCATTTCAAATTTTATACTTCAGTTTCAGGATTACATTACAAAATTCAAAACAAAAGAAGTTCATTCACTGTCAGAAAGTAATTTTATAATACTTAAATGAATTCTTTAGAGCATAGAACTATAGATAAAGTTATTTAAAATATTTTCTTCTGAACATTTATTGCATGCTGAAAAGAGATACTTCTTAATATATATATATATATACATGTATATATAAAGGAAATAAATAAAATAAGCTGTAGGAAAAGCTGATAAAAATGTTCGCTGGTTTCTAATAGGAAACTATTGGACAAAAACAGTATTTTGATATTACAGCTTCAAACAAAAGATCTATTACGGAATTGCCGAAGGAAATCGTCTGCTATTAACGCAAGAATCTTTCTTCTTCTACTTCTTCTTCTTTTTTTAATGAATATTTACCAATTTACCAATACATTTAGTTTATATATATATATATATATATATATATATATATATATATAAGTGCAGACTGCTTTTATAAATATTAGCTAACTATGAGTATTGATATTTCCCCCAGTATGTATATTTCCCATTTGCAGTTTTATTATACTACACATGTATTAAAACACTTTCCGATAAATTTATAAATAGTCTTTATATAACGCTATATGACTTTTTTTCGTAGAGTTATTTGTACAAAATTTAGCTAAAGGTTCGTAAATAACAATATTTCGTGTGAATGTAATAAATGTTCCTTGCAGTGTTGCCAGATGGTCGACAGTCAGTTTCCCAAAACAGGCTTTCAAACTTCCCCAAATCAAGGACATTTTCCAAAAAAAAACCCCAATACAATTTCTGCTAAAAAGTAACTCTTTTCAAATCAATAAATAAATAAATAAATAAAATAAAATAAATAAAATAAATAAATAAATAAATAAAATAAAATAAATAAATAAGTAAATAAATAAAATTTTTAACAGATTTAAGCCTAAATTTTCCCCCTCATTTTTGAAAAAAAAATCCCCATATATAAAAATAAAAATATATTTTATAAACACACTAGTTATCGGAAAATTTTAAATTTGCGTAAAGTATTTTAGTGCTGAAGATGTACCCAAGATGCACTTTCATCCTGAGGATGTTCTTAGGATATACAGGGTAGAGAGGGTACCTTCAAAAGCCCCTACATGCTAAAGAAAACTTTTAAATGTCCCTACGCGTAAGGACAAATTCCTATAGTCAGCAATGTTGTAAAATTAGGTAGACTAAACCGGTAGACTAAGTTAAAGAAAAATGAAAAATTCCCCAGATTTCTCCCCAAAAATTTAAAAAATCCCCTCGAAATTCCCAATTAACATTCGGTCAATAAAATTGTCTCCAGAAGCTCAAACAATCTGCAAAGTGAGGACAAAATTCGCTATCTGGCAACACTGGTTCCTTTTGAAACATTATTTAAAAGAAAAAAAAAAATCTTATTTCTCGTTATTTCGTTTCAGTTTTATATTCCTCCGAAAAAAAAAAAAAAAAAAAAAAAAGTTATCTTTAAACTCGCCTTTTTAAAATAATGGTTATAGTGTAAAAACAGTTTCCAATACATTTTGTTATTTAGAATAGTGTTCTTGTATTAGTAAATTCTAGAATGTCTTTAGGAGAAATTATAATACAGAATCTACGTTTGTGTATTTTGCAGTTAATTCTACATTTTACAAAGTATGAAATCCAATCTTAAATTATTGGTAATATTAAAAGCAAACATTTTATTGCTGAAATACTTTTTTTTTTTTTTTTAATAATCACAAATTAGGAATACAATCTTAATTCATAAATTAATGTTACTGTTGAAATTAATCTTGAAATTTTGTTCTTTGTAATGGGTTCCGAATTTGTAATTTTTTCGAATGATGTAAAACTTTAAAGAAGAAAACATTTCAAATATATTATTTAAAAAATCAGACCTGAAATTGAAGATGTAAAACACAGAATTAATTTTACTGTTTAATGTAGTACACAATGAGATTCGTATTATTATTTTTCAAGGTTTTATGTGGTTAAAAGAGAATAAAAACCCTATGCGGATATCTGCAGACGATCTCATTTTTATTAATGAGGTAAATGCCTGCTGACTGTAATGACTTTATCTTTACAACACTATTTTAAAAATCAAAATAGGCATTTCCATATTAAACAATACTTTAAATGTCGTTGAAATATATATTTCGCAAATTTTAAATGTTTGATTAACATACTTTCTATTATTCATAGAAAAAGATCATATGGAACACATGCAAAGAAAAATTAAACTGATTTCTTGAAATTGGATTTTTGAAAATTTAAAACTATTCAAAAAAAAATTTTACTTTAGCGTGCTTGAATATGTTAAGTTTTTTTGTGGTTAATATCGAACAGAATAAATAAATATTAAATTGATGAGGCATTTCTAAAAAGACAGAGATACCGACAACTATAAATTTTTAATACCATACAGTACCACTTAATACCATATATAGGGGAGACCCGTGTACCTAGGGCCGCTTTTTTTCAATGCCCAAAAACAGAGCCCTTGACCTGTTTAAAATTATCAAACTGATGTGAACATATCTTTAGGACTAATTACTTCCAATTGGAATTATTATAAATGCCTAAAATAATAAATTCCGACTAATAGAAGGTTTATAAAAAAAACATCACTCGTGGCCCTAGGTACAACACCCTCATTGTACCTGGGGCCAGACCTCACTGTACCTAGGGCCATTCTCTCAAAATTAGATTTAACTTTGCAATGAATAGAAAATAAGCATATAAACATGCATTTTATAAAAGAAACAATATCAAGTAATATATTTATTTATCATATAATAATTATCATGTTGTTGCCTTAATTTAAAACACGAAATTTTTCACTTGTTTTTATTTTTATTTATTTATTTTTTTTTCTTTGGGATATTCTAACAGAATGTTTTTTTTTTTTTTTTTTTTTTTTCCTGGAGTGTCTTGTGGATTTCTAGATCTCTCTGGTTTTCGGTCACATCTTTGATGTGGGAGGTTTTGCTTTAGGTAAAGGTTTTACTTAGGTTCGTACCTGTTAAAGCAGGACACACGAAAAGATGTTAGATAATGAAGGTTTCGAAATTTCAACAGGACACGAAGCAGAAACATCCAATTCTAACATTGTTGGTTCACTTTCTTCCTGGATTTTTTTTCTTTTAATATATGGAGGGATCTTGTCTTTCAGTCACATTCGAACTTAAATATTCATCCTCAGTGAATGTGTTTTGATTCATTGGGTATATGCCGGATACACGAAAGCCTGATAGAATGTTTACAGGAGTAAAGGCCAACGAATAGGACTTGCCAACACTTTCAGCAACATCTTATATAGTGATTGATTTACCAAGATTTGCCAGCATCCAATTACTATAAGCTGTACTGTGTTTCTTAACATTTTCTCGACCGCTGACGTAGATTCACGTCATTTGAAAATATGAAACTCTACCAGTGGACGTTTCTTTTACAATTTGTATGTTATTTGTTTCTAAAAAATATACGCAATATTCATATTTGTACAATCAGTATACTATGGATGCAAATACTTTGATTGGAGAGAGAGTATGATTATAATGCATATCCTTTTGTAATATAAATGTGAATACGGAAAATTTTGTTTTGAAGAATTGTAACTTATGAGAAAAACGCCCACAGGTGGTCCTTAGTGTCAAAAAGACAAAAACAGGCGCTCGCGAAAGTGTTAAAAGGTCCAAACACACTGGCCCTAGGTACAAGGCAGTGATGCGGCCCTAGGTACAAGTTTTGGTAACTTCATTCAAAATGCCTTCCACTAAAAAATACACATGCAGAGAGGACTAATTAAATATCTCATTTATTACTCAATATAACAAGCAAAATTATATGCTAGAAATGAAAGAAAAATATTTGACTCGGCTTTGTATAATAGCGAAAGAGATGAGCCACAAAATTTTACTTTGAACCATGTAAATTCGTTTTCTACATGTAACTTGTCAAAACTCTCTCCTCAAAAGTTCCAAAGTAGTTGTAAAAGTAGCAATTGGTGTTGTTACTCGCCCAACAGAATATTAAAACTTAAAATTAAATATTATTCAAATAAAGTGGGGTGGCCCTAGGTACAGGATGGTCCTAGGTACATGGGTTTCCCCTGCCATACTAAAAATACAGAATTTTCTATTTATGTGTTTTACACATGTTTATGTCAAGAAAACTGAGGGAAAAACTTATAAAAATTTTCTAATGTGAATTAATAGTATCCAAAAATTAATTATATTTCTGGGAAGTATAAAAATTCAAAAAAAAAAAAAAAAAAAAAAAAAAAAAAAAATGTTATTGTTTAACCTGTTTTTCTTTCTTTCTTTTTTTTTTTTTTTTTTTTTTTTAAGTGCACTTTTTTTTTTTTTTTTTTTTTTTTTAAGATTTAAACTTGTAAGATAAGATAATTAAATCTGTACAGTCTGACGTTTTCTATAATTTAAGAAGAAAAACACATGGTCTGGCTCCACTCTACTTTACAAAGATTAAGAAGTCAACATTTTTCAAATGAATTTAAGTAAGAGCAGTCTTTAAATAAACAAAAAAGAAATTTATAATCCGGTGTTTGAGTATTTTTAACCAAACAGTAAGTTGTTCAATGTAACATAATGTGTCAAAATTTTTGTACGTCTCTGTAAAAGAACTATGAGCACCAAATTCACCAAAATCTATATAGTTCGTGCGAGGATGTACATATAAATTTAAAACTGAATCGCATAAGGCATTTAGACACTATCGCACTTTAACCACTTCACCGACCATCCCGAGATAACTCGAGGGAAACGTAGACGTAGCCTTCCACACACTACAGTGGCCGATGAAGTTGTTAAATACACTATCTGCCAATAAGTATTCGGACATTTTCGAATTTAGACGTTTTGTCAAATATCTACAAAAGTTCTTTAAGAATCATATTGAAAATTTGGTAGTATAAAGAACATATTATACTTCATATATTTCAGCAAATTTGTGTCTTGAAGAGGAAAAAGGGACTAGTAAAAAATTTAACAAAAATCAAAACGTTTTGGATTATCCTGTTAAAAGTAAAGCTTTGAATGCGTTTTGGCTAAATCATGTGATCATAAGGATTTTTCTCATTATCTGTGTAATTCTTTATGAGGCTACCACATATATTCGTGGAGATATAATGGTTTCTTTAAAAAATAAAAAAAGAAGCAAAAGAAGAATACACTTTTTTAATTAAAGCACGTAAGTTATTTAATCGAGTTCAAAGCCATTTTTAGGAAATTTGTTATACTACATTAGACAGGCATACTGTAATCAAAATGCAAAAATATTAAATGTCTAGCAAAATATGAGCATTTTTACTAAATAGTTTTTAACTACGCATGCTTAAAAAAAAATTCACTTGCATAAGTTGATATCTAAAAGTATTGCACAACTTATATGAAAACCCCAAGCATATATTACGTAAATTCAAAAATTTGTGAGAGATAAAACGAACAGAATTCCAGTTCTTCTCAAAAAGAGAAAAAAAAAAAAAAAAAAAAAAGGAAGATGATCGCGGGGTTTACCAATATTTATTTACGATCAGCGAACAGTGTATTACCATTGGGTATTAATTGAATAGAAATAAAAATTTGAGAACTGTTTTGAAAGAACTGAAATTCTGTTCATTCTACCTTTCATAACTTCCTCGATTCAAAACATTTCTAATTGCACATCTAGAGCGCTTAGTGATTTTTGAAATATTATTAATTGAAGCACCAGTTCCATTTAATCTCCAAATTTCGCGAATTTCGCTTTCTTTTAATTCTGTACCTCGTGGCATTTTTGTAAATGCATGAAGTCGGTTATCGTCTGCTTTAGTTAACTGCTGACGTTATAACAGTGCGCAGAAAATTTGCATTCACATTATTTTCGAAAAAAAAAGCGGGTGTTTTAATTAAAATGTTAGGGTGTCTAATAATTTTGTCCATGGTATTTTTAAATCTTTTTATTAAACTCTATAAAAACATCATTTCTGTAAAATAATTATGTGTGATAACAGAATAAATTTATGTTTTTGACGTATTTGATAAAACATTTTTAAGCACTGAATCTTTTCTTTCACTATTTGTCAAGTTAGATAGGTGTCTTATAATTATGTCCACCACTTTATTTCTGGAGATCGACTTTTTTAAGTTCAACACGTAAGGTATTTAGCCGAGTCCAAAGCCATTTTTTGGAAATTTGGCTTACCATATTAGACAAAACATACTGTAATCAAACTGCAAAATACATTAAATGTCTAGCAAAATATGAGCGTTTTTACTAAACAATTTGCAAATACCGATGCTTTTAAAAAATTCATTTGCATAATTTAATAGCCAAAAGTATTGCACAACTTATATGAAAACCCCAAGCATATATCACGTAAATTCAAAAATTTGTGAGAGATAAAACGAACAGAATTTCAATTCTTCTCAAAAAAAAGAAAAAAATTATACTGACACGACATTATTTCATTATTTAAAACATGAAAATCTGACATTGACATATTTTAATTTAGTGCCAGAGGCCTACTGCTAAACTTGTTAATATCGACAAATTCTTCTTTAGTTAATTCGTGACGATCTAAATTCCATGATAAAGTTTTCATTAAATCAAACCAATGTGTTTCAGCTGCAGATATTGTAACAAATAACATTGGAAGTCCAAACTGTCTTATAGCCGCAAAACAACGTTTTTTCTCTTTTTCCCAATGAGGGGGAGGTGTGCCTTGGGGGGGACTCATGTCAAAGGTGTGCCTTGGGGGGACTCATGTCAAAGTTGTACCTTGGGGGGGACTCATGTCAATGTTGGGCCTTGGGCCTTGGGGGACTCATGTCAAAGTTGGGCCTGGGGGGGACTCATGTCAAAGTTGGGCCTTGGGGGGGACTCATGTCAAAGTTGTACCTTGGGGGGACTCATGTCAAAGTTGTGCCTTGGGGGGGACTTCATTCAATAAATCCCCATTCAATAAACCGACTGGAATAGACCCTTAGCACTATTAAGAGTGTATTATAAAAATTCGACAACGCTGTACCGACTGAAATGGGGGTACCTTGGGGGGGACTCATGTGAAATTTGGGCCTGTGGGGGGACTCATGTCAAAGTTGTGCCTTGGGGGGACTTCATTCAATAAATCCCCATTCAATAAACCGACTGAAATAGGCCCTTAGAACTATTAAGAATGTATTATAAAAATTCGACAACGCTGTACCGACTGAAATAGGGGTACCTTGGGGGGGACTCATGTCAAAGTTGGGCCTGGGGGGGACTCATGTCAAAGTTTTGCCTTTGGGGGACTTCATTCAATAAATCCCCATTTAATAAACCGACTGAAATAGGCCCTTAGCACTATTAAGAATGTATTATAAAAATTCGACAACGCTGTACCGACTGAAATAGGGGTACCTTGGGGGGGACTCATGTCAAAGTTGGGCCTGGGGGGGAACTCATGTCAAAGTTGTGCCTTGGGGGGACTTCATTCAATAAATCCCCATTCAATAAACCGACTGAAATAGGCCTCTAGCACTAATTAAGAGTGACGTATAAAAATTCGACAACGCTGTACCGACTGAAATAGGGGTACCTTGGGGGGGACTCATGTCAAAGTTGTGCCTTGGGGGGACTTCATTCAATAAATCCCCATTCAATAAACCGACTGAAATAGGCCTCTAGCACTAATTAAAAGTGTATTATAAAAATTCGACAACTGTACCGACTGAAATAGGCCTCTAGCACTAAAAAAAAAAAAAAAAAAAAAAAAAAAGAAGAAGTTCGCGGGGTATACCTATATTTATTTACGATCAGCGAATACTGTATTACCATTGGGTATTAATTGAATAAAAATGAAAATTTGAGAACTATTTTGGAAAAACTGAAATTCTGTTCATTCTACCTTTCATAACATTTTTGAATTTACACGATATTTGTTTGGGGTTTTCATATATGTGGCTCAATACTTTTGGCTATTAAATTATGGAAATGGAATTTTATAAAAGCTAGCACATGCGTTGTTAAAAATCATTTTGTAAAAATTTTTATATTTTATAAGATATTTAACATTTTTGCATTCTTATTGCAGTATGCTGTGTTTAATGTAGTATGCCAAAATTTCTAAAAATGTCTTTGCACTGGGTCTAATACCCTACGTGTTATAATTAAAAACGTATTTTTTTTTTTTTTTCAATTTAAAAACAAAGACCGTTATATCTACATCAATGTATGCCCTAGCCTCATAATATATATATATACAGATAATGAGAAAAATCTTCTGAATCACATGCTACAGACAAAATGCATTTAAATCGTTACATTTACAGGGCGATCCAAAACATTTTCACATTTGTTTAATTTTTGACTGTTTCTCTTTTCCTCCTCAGGACACACCCTTCTTCGAAATATATGAGCTATAACATGTTCCTTACACTACCGAAATTTCAAGATGTGATTCCTAAAAAACTTTTATAGATATTTAAAAAAACGTCTAAATTCGAAAGTGTCCGATTACTTTTTGGTAGATAGTGTAATTTTGCCCCGTATTTCATAATAGTGAAGAACATTTCTTTGTGCCTCTCTAAAACAATAAAAGTACTACATTTACCAGAATCTATACTGTTTATGTGCCGGTGACGTATAATACGTGAATAAATTTCCAGCTCAATCGAATAAGGCATTTAGATGCTTTCGCGATTTCAATAATTTTAGCCTATAGGCCAGAATAATAAAGAATTTTTCTTTGTGTCCCTGTTAAAAGCTATACGTTATAGATTCACTAAAATTTAGAGAGTTTGTACTACATAACATACTTATTAACTTCCAGCTCATTCGAACAAAGTGTTTAGACGCTATCGTGTTCACTCACATGCATGCACACACATACATCTCCATAAAAATTGGAAAAATGAACTCAAGAGACTACAAAATGTACAAATACATAAAAATATATAACTATTTTTTGTCATGATTACAATACTTTCCTTACATTTATATATTGGGAAAGTTATTATGTATATTTTTTTATCAACATCTTTGCCTTAAAATGTATTAAGCAGTAATGTTAAATGATATATATAAACAGAGAGTTCTGTGAAATAACAAAACGCTACTCTTTATCAACTAAAATAAAAAGGGATTAGGTGCTGAATGAAACGAGAAATATGCAGTAATAATACAATTTTTTTTGCAATCTCCTTTCACATTGTACCTAGAAAAAAATTACTTATGTTATGCATTTTAAAAGTTGAATATACTTTGCTTAAAAGGATAAATTTAGGATTTTCATTTTTTAAATATATATCATATTCATTACAATTACTGCTACATTTAACATAAATATTTTTACATTTAAAAGAAGCGTTTACTACTTAAATCATTTTAATACATTTACAAACAAAAAATAAAAACATATTGCATTGTAATTTATCTTTCTAAATTATTTTAGAACACATTTTAACAATTATTATTATGAACAGATTTGATTTATAAAAATAACTTTATGTAATACTCCACATTAAAATTTACATTTCTAACACATATTTGTTCCACAAAAGTAATTTGACATAAAATATATAAATATTGAACCGAAAAAAAAATCATTGTTGTAAATATTTTATTAGCTTTAAATAACTTTAATGTGAAAACCGCTTTAACGTAATTAAAACTGAAGCAATAATTTCATCTATCATTCTTTATTTTAAAAATAGTATTTTCTCAGAAGAAATATGTATTACCTGCCAATATTTTATGAAAGTACATATACATTCCGTAAAATAATAGTTGATTTTTTTTTCTAATAAGAAGATATCAATTAAATCACTGAGATCATCCTCAACTTCTTTATTTTAATGAAACGCAGTCTAGAGAAAATTTTGCCTGGAAAAACATATTAAATATTCTTTTTCACATGAAATATTTCAACGTATGAGAACGCCACTTACAGCGAAAACGTATATTATTTTAAAAAGATATTTGGTTGATTAATTTCAAAACTGATTATAAATGCATTTAAATATTTTAAGATATTAAACTATTACAATAGTATCATTATTTTCACATTTTATAATGAAATTTTGAGAAAATGTAATTGCTATGGCATAAATTTAATTTTTTTATATTAATTTTATAAAACTGTTTGCATTGTTGGTGATATATGGGTCATTCCATATAGATTCATGCCGTGGCTGTGTTAGTCTACTTTTATCTCCTTTGACACTTGCGTCCTTTATAGGGACATATATGAGACGCTTAAAACAATTTACATTTTTCCTCTATTATTAATCTTGGATTTTTCAGAGGTAACAAAATTTGTTCTTGTGCATGAAAATGTGGTTATAAATCCTTTACATTTTGGCACAAATCGTTTTGAACTAAATTTATGAATACTAATTTTAGATAATTGTATTGAAGTATATAAGATAAAAGTGTCACATGATTAGTTATACTGCTGTAACTTAATAATTAAATTAATTACAATAGATCAAAGTTCTAGGTCAACCTTAAAATTTTTACTAATTTCTACTTTGAATAACTCTTCTAAGGGACAAAACCACAAATTAAATATCACACAAATTAATAACTGGAATCACACTGGTGAGAAAAATCAATTGTAATTGTGTGGATTTTAACCCTTTATAGTTTACAGCACCCGAAATGTCAGGAAAATGACAAAAATGACATTTTAAGATCCCATAAGCCAAAAAAGGATGAAATTAAAAGAAAAATATTTGCCAATTTTTTAATCTATTAAACTATTATGTATAGTGTGTGAATTGTTTTGGAGTTTTAAGTTAAAAAAATACTTAAATATTTATTTTAAAAAAAAAAAGAACAAAACTTTTTGATATTTCATCACAATTCCATTAAAGCAATTTTGAATTCTTATAAAGCATTTTTTTATGCGTAAAAGAATTTACAATAGTTTAACATAATGTTTAATTTTCTTCTTTAGTCTGCATTAATTAGTAGAACAACGCAATTTAAAACAACTATATATATATACATATATATATTTAAAAATCAAAACCACAAAACATTACACCATTGTATACATAATACTTCAACGTAAAAATAAATTTAAAAATAGTTTTTCATCAACCCTTTTAGTCTATGGGGGACTTATTGTCATTTTTTATGACATTTCGGGAAGCTGTAAAATGTAAAGGGTTAAAGACCACACAATTGCAATAAAATTTTGTCATTCGTGTAATTCCAGTGATTAATTTATGTGATATTTTATTTAGTGGTTTTGACGCCCAGAAGAGTTATTTACTATAGAATTTAGTAAAAGTTTTACGCTTGACCTTGAACTTTCGCCTATTGTAATTATTTTAGTTATTACGTTACAGCAGTATAACTAAGCATGTGACACCGTTACCTTATGCACATCAATACTAATATTTAAAGTTAGCACCCATAAAATTAATTTATAAAGATTTGTGCCAAAATGTAAAGGTCTAATAATCACATTTTTATCCACGAGAGCGACTTTTGGTGACCTTTTAAAAATCCAAGGTCAATGATAGAGAAAAAATATAAATTGTTTTAAACATCTCACATATGTGCCTATAAAGGACGCAAGTGTCAAAGGATATAAAAATAGACGAATACAGCCACTCCATGAATCTGTATGGAATGCCCCATATAAAATTACACAGCATAGGCGCTCTGTAATTTAATTTTCTGTAAATTATTTGCATATCGACATGTTTTAAATTATATAACTGACATAATTTAGAGAAAGACCGAATTAAAAAAAAAAAAAAAAAAAAAAGGTATAGGTTGGTCAGGAACAGAAAGTACGATCTTTTATTAATAAGTTTTTATTTAAATTGTTCAATTAATATTCAGCAATATAAATGTATTAAAAAGTAATAAATTTATTTTTAAATGTGTACCATTTATCACATAAAACGATTCCAGTTGCAAGAAAAGTAAAGTTGTCCATTCATAAACTGTATTTTATATCCATTATTCTTACAATTTTGATAGCACTGATTGGCTACTTTCATTGTTATGAGAATTAAATGTAAATTTTCTCTATTTTTAATCGCTTGATACATTTAGTCATTTGTTGGAATCTGCTGAATCGCTTCAATATTCGTCAAAATAAGCAATATATTAATTTTTATAGCACTGATTGGCTATTTTCATTGATATGAGAATGAAATATAAATTTGCGTCATTTTAAATAGCTTGATACATTTAGTCATTTGATGGAATCTAACGAATCACTTCAATATTCGTCAAAATAAGTAATATATTAATGTGATTCCCATAAAAAATAAAATAAATAAAAATAAATAAAAATTAGAAAAGTAAAAAAATAAAAATAATTAATTAATTAATTAATAAATATAGAATGTTGTGTTATTGATTATGGGATGTTACAACACAAACAGTAATAGTTTCTACATGTGTTCTAGTTATTTTGTTGTTTTTAAATACGAGATATACTCTAATGCCGAAAAATTATTTCTCTTTGAATACCTCAATCAAGGTATATACAATGTGAGAAACAAAACTTTTATGGGGAAGATGTCTTCCTCCTGATTGTCGGCTACTTGAGAGGCAAGCATAACATATATATTTTTTTTTTCATACTAAAACTATTTAAAAAAAAATAAAGTTACTGTTAGTACTTTGCTTGATTGAATGGATAAATATAATTTTGAGACTTGAAGATTTCTCTAACCTATCCCAAATGTAAATGTTGTGTTTGGCTGAATATTTAAATTTTCTTTCCCACAGGTATTTTCCGGTGTTTGATTCTCCGTCCAACCGTTTCAGGAGTTTCAGTACGTGGATCCTGGCGTTACCTTAAATGGATATATATATATATATATTAACACTACATAGCTGCGCCCATCTAGTCATCTGCCTGAATATTGTATTTGCAACAGTTTATTTAATAAATACTTGTACATTTATAAAGCAAATATAAAAATAGAATACAGAATTCAATCTATTTGTTAATATACGCTATGATCAAATCAGCAGAAATTTCCGTCAACAATTTGTTTGTTTTAGTTAAGAAACATAAAGTACATTTTTTTTTCATCGATATAGGGCACTGTACGGATGCGTAACGAAAACATTCTGCAAATCTGAGTGCTACAAATTATACGGTTTTGCTATTAACATAGCTTATTTCTTATTTTGTCTCCTACCTGCGCATATATAAATTTTTAATGGAGATATTGACTTCGTGGAAAAAGCGTTATTGGTGAAGATGTTTTCCAGAGGTAAGATCCATCGACTGAAGCTGCAGTTAGCTGTTTTGTAACCAGGTTGTAACTCGCTTGCAAACTGTAATTTATGGTGATGATTGACACATAGACTAGTATTTATATACTTCTAAACATTTGCATGCAAATAAATACAGTTTTTCACGGAAATGAGTGATTTGCTCACGTACAGCGCCCTGTATATACGAAAATCTTAACTATTATTTTTTCTTTACCCCCCCATCCCCTACATCCCCTCCCCCCCCCCAAAAAAAAAAAAAAACCTTTTTACGAGAATGACTTATATCTTCAAACCACGTTCGATTCTACCAATTCCTTCAATTTTTATGAAATTTTTAAATGTCTTCAGAGTTATGAGACTTATGTATATTGTGTGTGTGTGTGTTAAACTACATGACGTCAGTCATAAAAAATGACATATTAAAAAAAAATGCTTTGTGTTGGCCGCAGCGTATTACTTTCCGCTTTCCGCTTGTAATGCATAAGTAGAATAAATGCTTAAAATGAAAAAAAAAAAAAAAAAAAAAAATTAAAAAAAAACCTATGTCTATTATTAAAAAAAAAATGTATATATATATATATATATAGTTTTTTTTTTTTTTTTATAATGGACATAAAATTTTTAGCTTGCAATTTTTTTAAATTTCATTCGGTTTAAGCAAATTATTTTACAAATGTTCCATTCATTATACCTTGAAAAATAAAAATTTGATTTTACAAATATTTATTAATTAAAAATTTATAAATTTTCAATTTTCAATTAAGTGTGCAAACATTTGATTCAAATGTAATTTCTTTAAAGATTTATTTAATGCCAGACGTATTCCAGAAAGATTGTAATAGCGAAACTGTATAATTTTAATCCAAGTTTAATAGCTTTTGCACCGCATAATTTTCGTAGCAAATTAAATTTAAATTTCATGCTTACGTACATTTTTAGTAAAAACCATCACAGTTTTAATTAGAATATTTTTGCTTTTATCTCATTTCAAGATTTTTATTAATTTACTAAAACAATATTTTGTTTAATAGTTTACTTGAATGCTTCTTAAAATTACAAACAATCCTTTTACTCAAGGGTCTTTTTAAAAGCCATTCAGCGTTTTCCAATTATATGATATCAACCGATTTTCCAGGCAAACATATCTCATGATAATATTTTCATTAATAGTTAATCAAAAGTTTGTATAAAAGAAAAAATATTGATGTAAATATTTGATTAGCTTATTAAAATAGTTTTGATTAAAAGTGATTAAACATTATAGAGCATCACGCAACTTAATTAATTAGTTGTCATTTTCTTGAAATATAGTATTTACTAAGCAAATAATTATAATTCAATTCATTACTTTCCAGTATTTAGCAACAATACATTGAAAGAATTAATCACGAATTATAATCCAAATATTTTCGTAACAAAATGATATTAAATGAAATCTTTAGGGAGAATAATTCGAAAAGCTACTTTTTTCAATTTTACATAATACATTATTTAGAAAAATTAAATATTAATTATTCATGATTATATAAAAGATTTAAAGTCCTTATGCATTGCTATAAAATGAAAAGTGATATAAACATTGGCCTGAAATTGTGTGACTAATATATAAAAATTTCATTGGAAGAATTTATTTCTTATTGTTCTTTCCTTTTTAATTTATTCATGCATAAAGTAATGATATATATTTTAAAGGTATGTTTTGTTTTGTTTCATAAAGCTGTTTGTATCTTTAAAATATATTTCTGGGGTGTGTTGTGTAGTTATATAACTATGCGTATTTAATAATTAAATATGAAAATTTTATGAAAATTTCATAAATTATTTTGAATGAACTAATATACCGCGCAATAAAATATTCTTAAAAACCTAATTTCATTTTTTATAACAACATTGTTTGCATAGTTAATATTATTTTATTATTTTCACTCGAAGTATGTGTTTATGTGTGTGTCGCTGATTTAGCGTAATGGTAAATAATAATTCTGAAAAATTAATTTATTTAAAATCCATTTCAATAAATTGATACAAAAAATAAATAAATATTCCTTCGTGATCAATATCTATTTCTCTTTATAAATAATGTAAATAATTTAATTAGTTCTTCATTGCTAATTTTTTTATTTTGTTTTAAAATGATGTGATAATACTATATAGAGTGTGATAATGTTATAGAGATTAAATATAAAATTCATTAAAAGTACATAAATAAATAAATAAATAAATAAAAAATCATATTATTTAAATTCAAAATTATATAATAATATTTTTTTAAAGTGTTATTTTTGTCTGTCTACCATAATATTCATTGAATTAATGCTAGTTTATTTTTATTTATTAATATATTAATTTTATGTAAAAATAAAGTGCAAAATCTTACTGTGATTACTACGGTTTATACACCGTAAAACACAAAGACGAATAAAGGGTTAAAAAAAAATTAAGATGCTTAATTTCGTTTTAAGAATTTCTAGAACATAAAGTATAAAAAATATACGAAAAAAAAAAAAAAAAAAAAAAAAAAAGCATTTCTTATCGTTACATTACAGATAATGTTTAGCAGTTAGGTTTTTAACTGTTTGGTCGTTAATGCCGTTTTATCTTTTCTTTATCTTTTCATTTCTTTCTTTTAAAGTGCACACATGTCTTAATGCGACTTTCTCTGATTAATTTTAACAGTACCCAGTACTTCAGTTGTGTAATAAATTATGTGAGTTATTTTTAAAAATTTTGGTAGGAAAAAAACAAGAAAGAAAAAGCATGCAGTACGCAATGATTTAGTAACACTTTCCAACTGTACGTAATTGTTATATCGAATAACTTTTAATATTCTCTCCCTACGTTATCACACAACAGACAGAAGGACTGAAAAATATACAGCTAGACTAATTGATTTTAAAATTACTTTTAGGCATTTTGGAAAGTGTTAAAAAGGCTTAATGCAAAAGAAAATGCAGCCATTAGATTATAATTACAGCTTTTCATCTCTCTGAATATTTTAGTGTAGCCCTGTAAATCAGAACGTCAATCATATCATAGTCTATACAAATCATTATTTTAGAATATAAACAATACATTTCAATATTCTTATGGTTTTTTCAGTAGAAAAACTTTTAAATATAACTTTCAAAAAAGTCTGTCCTAAACGTAATGCATTGGCATTTTTTTTTTCAAACTAGTTATACAGGACATATTAATGTCATTTTAAATGGGCAACATTCTATACGGAAAATATTTATAAAAATAACACTCATTGAACACAATGCTTTCGAATGCTTTTCGGTGTCCCTGTACACAAACCAGAATAGATAGTCACTCCATTTTCAATATGAAACATCCGATAGTGAACTTCAATAAAATATATCAGTTTCGAGAAATTCCATAAATATTTAGAGGAGTTAGAGCACGGGCAGACAGATAGACAGACAAATGGATAGCTATACAAACTGAAATCATATTCACACTTAAAAATGTTAGAAAGTGTTAAAAACGCTTAATGTAAACGAAAGTACAATTCTAGCAATTTTTTATTAATAGCTCTTAACATGAATGGATATTTTTGGGTCACCCTGTAAATCTAATGCTAATCATGCCACATTCTATGCAAAGAATTTTTTTGTGCATTTAAATAACATATTTCAATTTCCTAAAACTTCATGGAAAGTAAAGTTAATAAAATTTGATTTATAGAAATATCTCTCATAGAACGCAATGCTTTGGAATACTTTTGAGTGTCCCTATATGTAAATCGGTGGTGGTATTTCCTCCATTTTAAAAAGGACGCACCCAATAGCGAATTTGAATAACATATTTCAATTTCATTAGGATAGGTCTACAGGAAAGGTATGAAAATATGGTTTAGAGAAACCTTAGAGAAAAGGTAAATCTCATAGAACACAATGCTTTGAAATACTTTCGTGTGTCCCTGTACACAAAGCAGTAGAGGTATAAAATCCATTTTCAATAGGGAACATCTGATAGTAAACTTCAATAACAAATATCAGTTTCAAAAAATTTCATAAATATTTACGGGAGTTAGAGCTCGGACAGACAGACAGGCAGACACACAGACGGACATGTACATACACAAAACTGAAATCATATTCACACTTAAAATGTTCTGGTAAGTGTTAAAAACTCTTAACGTAAACGAAAATACAATTCTAGCATTTTTTTTAATACCTCTTAATATAACTGGATATTTTTGTGCCCCCCTGTAAATCTAATGCGAATCGAGCTATATACTATGCAAAGCATTCTTTTGTGCATATAAATAACATATTTCAATTTCCTAAAACTTCGTGCAAAGTAAAATTATTAAAATTTGATTTATAGTAATATCTCTCATAGAACGCAATATTTTGAAATACTTTTGAGTGTCCCTGTACATAAACCGATGGTGATATTCCCCTCTATTTTATACAGGAAACATCCAATAGTGAACTTGAATAACATATTTCAATTTTATTAAGATATGTCTACAGTACAGGTGTGAAAATATGGTTTATAGAAATACCTCTCATGGAACACAATGCATTGAAATACTTTCGGGTGTCCCTGTACACAAACCAGTAGAGGTATAAACTCCATTTTCAATAGCGAAGGTTTGATAGTGAACTTGAATAATATATATCAGTTTCAAGAAATTCCATAAATATTTCCCGAATTAGAGCAGGGACAGACAGACAGACAGACAGACAGGCAGGCAGGCAGATACACAAACCTGAAATCATAATCATACTTAAAAAATGTTAGAATGTGTTAAAAACGCTTAACTTAAACGAAAGTACATTTCTAGCATTTTTTTATTAAATAGCTTTTAATATAAATGGATTTCTTTGTGCCCCCTTTAAATATAATGCTAATCATGCTATATTCTATACAAAGCATTCATTTGTGCATATAAATAACATATTACAATGTCCTAATACTTCGTGGAAAGCAAAATTATTAAAATTTGATTTATAGAAATACCTCTCATAGAACGCAATTCTTTGGAATACTTTTGAGTGTCCCTGTGTGTAACCCGATGGTGGTATTTCCTCCATTTTATACAGTAAACATCCAATAGTAAACTTGAGTAACATATATCAATTTCATTAAGATATGTCTACAGTAAAGTTATGAAAATATGGTTTATAGAAATACCTCTCAGAGAACAGAATGCTTTGAAATACTTTCGGGTGTCCCTGTACACAAACCATTTGAGGTATAAACTCCATTTTCAATAGGGACCGTCCGATAGTGAACTTGAGTAACATATATTAGTTTCAAGAAATTCCATAATATATTTACCTGAGTTAGAGCTCGGACAGACAGACAGACAGACAAACCGAAGTCATAAACACTTTTCAACCATGTTGGAAAGTGTTAAAAATAATAACAGGCGATGTTAGGTATTTTAAAAGAGAGTTGTCGTCAAAATAAGCGTATTTGGCTCTTTATGTAATTAATTAATTAATTAATTAATATTATTTTATGTATATATATATATTTTCGTATCGTGAAAATAAACTGTTAAATAAAAATAAAATTAACACATTCCACACATTTTGATTTTTGCTCTTAATTTAAATGTTAAGGCCACTGAGGCCACTCGTGAGGTATGAGCTGTGTATGGAGATGATGATATGTCTCAAAATATCACGCATTGCTGTTTTTCGCACTTTAAAATGGACATTTGATTTTGAAGAAGAATCACGCCAAGGTCGAAAATTCTTCATCCTCGAAAGACCATTTTGTGCATATGGTTGTACCTGGGGGGAGATACTCCTAACAAACTGCTTGAACGGAACTAAAAACTTTTTCCAGATCTTTATGTTCAATGACACAGGTCTGCACTTTTCCATTTTTCATACCTTCTTCTTTCTTTCTTTCTTCTTATTTATTTATTTATTTTATTTTATTTATTTATTTATTTTTGTACTGATTTGGGTGTATTTAATATGTTTCCATGCGCTGAATTTAGAAATGTTCGTCTTTTCTTTCAATCAGATAAAGAATTTTCACAAAATAAGGATGAAGATAGAAAGAATTCACACAGAGCTTGTAAAAAATTCGAAACTCTCACTCTCAAAATAAATAAATAAAATAGTCTATTATTTACCTATTACTTTTTTAATGTGTTTTTTTTACATAAAAGCTCCATTTAGTGCTTTTTCTCCATTTAGAGCATGGCTTGGGGATTCAGCGGGGAGTGATTCTCTATGAAACATCCAACTGTAATCTGGTAACATGGTAATTCTCCATCGTCTCTGATACCTACTCTACATTCCTTTAATATCTTGATGAAGTAGCTTTCCTTGATCTCTACTAACATCACCTAGATTTTTGTGGAAATAATTTTGATGGGAGTTTAGAACGTGGAACTTTAAACTCATAAAATCACATTTATTACCAAAAATGTTTGTGATGGCAATTTTTTAATAGTTTTTCTTTAGTCAACATACAAAACTGCACCAGAAGTCTCATCAACTTAAAGGGAAATATACACACAAATATATATATATCGCAGACCTGTGGAATTGCACCTACCCAATAAAACATTTCAGAGGAAACGACCCATGACGTTCTTAAAGTACACGACAGCGTCCATCATTATATTGCAGAAATGACCAAAGAAGTAATTCAAGATTTCAAATAGGAAGTACTACTTCCTCCTGTATAATTTGCAGATCTACCACCGTCAGATTTTTAACTGTGTAAATCGCTTTCCAACACTTTAGGCATGGTGTCTGTTAGTAATGAAGTTGATTGTGAGCTTGGTTAAATGAATACTTTGATAATAGACAGAGAGAATTTTAACGCCGTAATATAGACAAACTCATTGAACGATGGGAATATAGCATTAATAAGAAAGGGAACTACTTTATTATTTAATTTTTCGCAGATTTTCATGTTTCAATAAAAATTAAAAAAATCTCAAGACTTATTAATCAAACCTATAATGTTATTTAAAAGAAAAAAATATATATAAATACTTAAAAATGTACTTAATGTAATTAATATATATATATATATATATATATATATATATATAATATTTATACGTTTAAAGCAGAATTTTGGATATGACTTCATACAAAGAAGAAAAATTTCTGAATCATTTACTTTCTTAGAATAATTTAAAAGTTTCAATAATATGCCTTGAAATTAATCATTTAAATATTATTTTAAAATAATCAATGTTTTAGCAAAAAGTGGCCTTTTGGAACAATAAAATATTGTGCATGATCTGAATAATTAAAAAAAATTTCCAGTGAAATTTCTTTGTACTGTGTTTAATCAAAATAAAGAACTTGGGGAATCATTTTCCCCGATGATTTTAATTGATATATTTTCATTAGAAGTAAATTTCAATTAAAATTTACGTTTACTACTTAATGGAATTTATCATGCAATTTCGTGAAATATTAGAAAATAATGATTGAATTAGTGATTATTGTTTCATTTGAGAAAATATTATGTTTAAAATTATAACGGATTAAATTATTTGCTTTAGTTTTAATGATGTTTGAGCATTTGGAGCATTAATTATACATTTTTATATTTATTTTTACTTATTTTTAATGAAATCAGGCATTAACAACCTTTTTTATTTTTATTTATTTATTTATATATTTATTTCTCCATTATTTATTTATTTTATCTCAACTGATAATTCTTCTTCAAATACACTTTAGAAATGCAAATGTTAATTAGAAATAATTTTTTTTTGTTAAATTAAATCTTTTGGTAATAGCAGTTGATAAAGAAAGTTAAATATATTCTTCATGGTAGGTTTTTCTTCTTTATATATATATATATATAATAGCAGGCTACGCCCGCTTCGCTGGCCACTATTTTAAAATGAATCACTATAGTTAATGAATTCTCAAAATTGTATTAATTTTTATCATGTGAAAAGAAAAAGAAAAAGAGAGAGAGAGAAATTCTGATTGGAAAAAATGTCGCACATGGTCCCCACTGTCTTCGGCAGCGAGGCCACTGTGCGCACCGCGCGCGCATTTATGTTCGACACTCTTAATGAATGACTATATTACGAAAACATAAAACATAAATATAAAATATAAAAGGAAAAACGTAAATATAAAATATCAAGAAAAAAAAAACCTTCCATCGGTGGAATAATCGGTCCGGGCCCCCACTTCCTGCGGCAGCGTATACAGGCGCGCACGGGCGTGCATAGTCCTTCACCTACCTTCACCTAAATTTTGACGTTAGCACTACTAATTCACTTGTGTAATAATAATAATAATAATAATAATAATTAATACGTAAATTAAAACAAAATTAAAATTAAAATATTCACAGAAATTTGTAAAACATTTAATTCACATGGATAATACCCCTCTTTTTCGTTAGGGTTAAAAAAGAGTGTTTGGTAAACACTATCTATTATGTTATTATTATTATTCGCCACAATTTTTTTTTATTTATTTATTTTACATTTATTTTGAATATTGGAAACATATTGGGACAAATTTGTTTATAAATATGGAATCGTTTTTTGTTGATAAATATGGAATCGTTTTATCATTAATCATACATTTTATGTTCTGTAAAAAATTATATCTATTTTTAACGAATTAATATTACTTTGTATTTACCAAACAAACATAAATTTTGAAAAAAAAAAAAAAAAAAAGTCTACTTAAATGAGAAATTGGTTTTTCAGAATCAAAGTACTTGTTTAAAAATTCTATAGCAAGATGCATCAAATATATATATAGGACGTTTCAGTACTACGTTTCGTAACTTCTAGGTGAGGTAAATTGCATCCTGACAACTCAGAAACCTATAGCAGTGCAGGACCACAAATATTTTCATGCTGCAGATGTGTGTACAGAAAATTTAGAAATAAAAATATGTCACGCAAATGATTATTCGTTTTGCTCTTGCATGTATACGTGAACAAAAGGATCGTGGTTCAAATATGTTGTTCGAAAATTTACATTCATTATTAAAACGAATATCACTTATGTGGTGTCTTTCTATTTTTGATGTATCTGTGTATACTACCGCATCAGGAAAGCTTTTCCGGCCACGCACTTTTATATGATTATTGTCAGAATGATCTCTATTTCTCTTAGGAATTCTAATATGTGCTACTATAACACCCTGTATATGCATATGAAAGCCTTTTCAAACTTTAAGTATGAAGTAATTGGTACTAATCAATTCGTTAATAATTGAGAATAACTCTACAGAATATATGTAAAAAATACCAATATGAACCAATATGAGTAGTTATATGAGAAGAAATAACAAAAATTATCAAATCTGTGGTTGATAATCGATTTTATAAAAAAAAAAATAATACATTTCTAGTGAAAGATTTTGATAAACACTAACTAGTATAAAAATGTTATATATAAACAAGAATGAAAAGTATTAACAAATAACATATTACCGAACATGCTTTATAAATACTTTTTAATCTAAACAGAAGCTATAAAATAAGGAATATCGTTGAGCATTTGATTAGTTCTATAATTTCATTAACATTTAAAAACATTTTTTTTTTCGTCTAGAACTATGTAAAAACATAGAACAGAGCTAGAATAACTGCGTAAAAACATATTGAGGAATTTTTAAAAATAAATATGACTTTTACTTTTTTTACATGGAAAAATAAATGTTTTTTTTTTTTTTTTTTTTTTTTTTTTTTTTTCAACTTACTAGAATAAATTGAAGGTTCATTTCACATCCACCTTATCATATTTTCTTACACCTGATAGGCCACCAAAGAAAAATACGTTTAAAAGTAAGTTTTGTGATTTTCCCAAGTTTAGGATATTCTTTCACTCAATACTTTTCACCCATTTTTTCAATCGAATATCCATCAATAACCCCTAAATATCCTTTTTTCCATCTGTTATGTCTCCTTTCTTATCTTTTTTTTCGTTATCATATTTTGTTTTTTTACGCTCCAGAAAAATATTCGTCTAGGTCTTAAAGGATTAATTTTTCTATAGCATATTCTTTTTTTGTGTTTTTTCTTTTGTTAAAAATTATACTTTAAATGGATTGTACTTATTACTTATTTGAAAATTATGGTGTTTAGTGTTTTAGGAGAAAGGATGATTGATTACTCTAGGGTCCTAGGACTGAGGATGAGTGCCTTCCATGGAGGTCCTTCTAACGTAAGCATTATGATTAATACGAAAAGCCCTTAATTTGTAGTAGTATTTAATAAGTTATAACCCTGTTTTATTACTGAAATCCTAATATGTTAATATTCATTGAAACCATCACTGTTAAAAATTTAGTGTTAGCTTGAACCAAAACTTGATACTGAAGTAGCTGCAACCACGCGATGGTTTAACCTTTTACCATGATTTGGTAAATTATGTTGAAATAAATAGTCATATTATGTTTTAAACCAAAGAGAAATTGAATTTTCGACCGATGCTGGGATCGAACTGAAGACCTTCGTGTCTTAAGTCAAACATTCTGGTATTGTGCTACACTTTCTTGCCCGGCAATTCTTGCGTTGATTTTCATTAAAGGGTCTAAATTTTCTAGGATCTTATCGCAACCCATAGGTGAGTTGTTGCACAAAAAATGTATTTCACCTTATGTTTTCGACCCCATTCTTTAATTTAAGCTGGGTTTAGATTAAAAAAAAAAAAAAATACTGATTCATACTTCCTGTATTGTATAATAGATTTTTCTCTATTTTTAAAAGGATATACTTCAATAAATTTTCTTATAGTAACATCTGGTAAGTGATCAATTGAATAAAGAGCTCTTTTTTTTACTTAAAATGAATATTAGTTTTGAATAAAATAATCACACGCAATCTCTCTTCAGACATTTTATTTTCACTCTCCTTCTTACAGCCGATGATTTTCAGCACGCTAGAGGCGCCATCTCCTGAATACAAAGCGAATTACAATTGCAAATACACCGAAACACCTCTCCGAGTTTTGGTGCAACAGAAATTCAATCGCAAGAAGTAGAAAACTAAAAAATGAGGTTAGACAATATTACAGTATTGCTTATAATTTTACACCATATAGTTTTTGAAGTGTGAACTGAAATTTTTAACAGTATACCTGTTCATACGAATATAAAAGTAAACATGTAAAAACTCACTGTGTAGAAATGAAATTCCTTTTTTTTTTTTTTTTTTTTTTTTTTTTAATTTGAGCTTTCCACCAAAATACTTTTTATAATTTATAAAATCTTTTTGTAAAAAAAATAGAACCGACTCCAAATAACGTCACTTTTTCTGAACAGAAACTTCTAGATTTCACAAAATGTGTTGAATGGGTTTTGATGATATATTTGATGATACTCTTCAACTTTGTAATTCACTTTTTTCTCTAGAACCGTTTTCGAGATAGGAACACTAACTCCGCTATTTTCCACAAGGTGGCGCTGCAAGCGGTTTAACCTTGAACTGCATGGCCACTTTGCTATACCTACATACCATTTTTATCACTATAGCTGCAGCCGTTTAGCAGTTAAAAGAGTTGGGACTGATTTTTTTGGGCACCCTGTATTTTCTTTAGATCGTAAAGATATTACAATGGGAAGTATTTCAGACCAAGACCTTTTCAACAAGACAAAAAGTATCAAAATCGGAGCATCCGTTCAGAAGTGATGAGCTAACAAATATAAAAAAGAAACATACGGTTTGAATTGAGAACCTTCCTTCTTTTTTTTTGAAGTCGGTTAAAAATAAAGTAATTTAAAACTTCCTTAATCGTATCTTTTATAGTATTTGCAAAAATTGCAGAATACTATGCGCACTGCATTCTTAAATTTACAATATAATGAACAATGTTCATCGTATCTACACTTTATTTTTTGTATTCTTTATAAAAATATGAATGCGTCATGAAACTTTAGCTTTATGATCATGTAAATTTAAAATGATGAATGCAAGGACATGCAAGGACATGCAAGGGATTCACATTTAAATTGCTTATTCAATTATTAATTTGAGTCTCACACAAAACTTTTAAATAAAGACTTATTTGGTATATTCACGTATTGGAAACAATATTTACACTCTTTAACGTGCACTACTTAATATCTTTTAAACATTTCTATTTCTTTCTTTCTTTCTTTCTTTTTTTTTTTTTTTTTTTTTTTTAATTTCAAAAAATACTTCTTTTAAATTTAAAAAAATACTTGGTTTCAAACATATATGAATTAATTTTATTAAATTCAAAAAAATATATTTAATTTGATAAATAAAAAATTTTGTAAGTAAACGTTATAAACTACAAAAAGTCACAAAATTTATTTCAAGCTAAAATAATAGCCAACTCTTAAATTAAGTGAAAAAGCTAGGCAACAGTGTATCGTTCAAGCAACAATAACATATAATGTTCAACCGAAACATAATTTGTTAAATTTTGGATTAGTGCTGCCATCTACCGTACAGATAAGCAACAAAAGTTTGAAAATTCATTAAAGCAAGGAAAAAAAAAAAAAAAGTTGTTGCATAAAAACCTGTCAAATGATGTCAAATGTTTAGCTTCGATGAAAAACGAATGAACGTTAAAGGGTTAAAGCTGCTTTTTCTTTCAGCGAATTCTATTAAGATTAAAATTTAAGCATATGCATCTTCTATTCTTAGTTGAAAATAACGACAACGAAAATAAAATTCCTTCTACTTTGCAGTGATCATTACTTTTAGAAACTATTCGGTGAAGATACTTTTAAAATAAACTATTATGTTATCCATAAAACTTTCTCCTTTATTTTGCTATATATATTTACACAGTACAGATTGTATATTAGAATTACTATTTATTAAAATATTTTCCATGTTGATTGCAGATGATTTTCATCTCAAACTATTACTCTTTAACGACAATTCTTGCGACCATGGAAGCCTCTGCGCAAGTGCGGATTCAACGAGTCCACTAGTAAAATAGGGGAGACAAGCTTTTCGTTGAGAGAAAATAAGCGATAAGGAATACCGAATGACTGGATTTTTACTAAATTCAAACCTGTTGGTCAACTTGGAAATCCTCCAAGATTTTCGACTCGTCCTCAATGCTAGGTGTAGGAAACGTGGTTACACAATATAACACTAATTGTCCAAAGAAAGTCAATTTTGTGCCCTATAAACAACACCTGAAAATAATTTCTTTTTCTTTTCAAAAAATTTTAATACAGAAATTTTATAACTATGTTTTAAATTATCATAAATCTGCTCATAAAACAATCGTTTTAAATATACTGACGAGTTCTTTTTGAATATGCTCATATTGAAAATTCACAACCTTAGGAGTAGTACTTCCCCACATGGGAAATGTAAACGATGCTACTACATGTACAAAATCTTTTCTCACATACTTATCACTATTATAAGTCGCTATTATATTTCGTTTAAGGACATGCTCATTGCGCCTATGTATATAAAAATTTTTTGTTACGTCGCCATATTTAAAATCGTGAAAGAACGGGACAGTGGCGCCATATTTTGGGCGAGTTTGTCTACAAAAGCTAATCAGCAAAAATTTGAGTTAAGGTAGAAACACATATTAACTTCTTTTGAATTCCGCCCATTGTTTCGTGAGATACAGTACTCAGAAAATTCTGTATGCATATACATATAGACACACAGACAGACATTATTAAAAAATGGTCAAATCGTGTTCTACACCTCTCAAAATTTATAAATTTATCAAAAACCATAAGTCGAAAATTCCCATGAATCCAATCCTTTTCTATTGGAAACAGAATAAATAAAATAAAATCAATTAAAAACGTTACTTCTTCAGTTAATATGGTACAAATAATTTAGTAATAGTGGTAGTCTAGCAAGAGTAGCAACATGCTTGAATTTAAATAATTAATTAAAGAATTGGGAAAAGTCCTTTATTTCCCTCCATTCAAAATTAAAACTCTCAAGCCTACAATTGTTAAATCGTTAAATTACAAATAATTTTTGTTTGGACTTTAACATTATATCCTTCATGAAGAAATTCTGAAATTCGAGCGTAATCATAACAATATCGAAATTGTAAAAAACCCAATGAATGCATTCAAATTATGTGGTTAGGGAAAAAAAAAATCTTTATGTTACTATTCATTATTTCCTAAACACTAAAAACTGTTTTGTACTGAGCTAACCTTTGTTATTATATAACTTTTACAAAGGAAATGCTTAAATTAATTAATTTTTATTTAGATTGGTCACGAGAATTCCTTTGCATATCAGTACAGCAAATGGTGCACTTTCAGTTATGAGAAAATATCCATGGATTGCGACTTTTCTACAGCTATGAAATATTCTGCATGAAAATCTTGGTGCCCAGTAAACACAGCTTAAACAACAGCTTCCAATAGCAAATCCACAGTACAAACTGTATAGCGATAACACATAAAGCATGTATCTTCCGAAGAGGCTCAAGAGCAATGCAAGCACTAGCAAAGCTGGCTGAAATCTGAACTGAACTGACTGCCTTGGCGAGGAAGCGCTCCTTATATGCTGTTCCATGGAACCCAGATTTTTCGAGAAAACTCTAGAAAGTGGTCAACCAATCAACTTACAGCTTCCATATTTGGTATATCCCATATAAGGATTTTCTCGCCAAGGTCGCCAAAAAAAATCGCCAAGGTGGGAAAAAGTCTCCAAATTTGGCGCCAAATCCATTACCTGCATTACTGGGGCTTTTTTTAATGCGTTTTTAAGGGAAAATAAGGCTATTTCAACGCTAAAACGACTAGAAATGCCCAAAATTAGCACTTTATCAACGTACTAAGCCTCTTTGAAAGAATTTATACAAAAATAAACACAATTATTTACGATTTCGTAACACTGCCCCCCTCCCAAGGACTGCACGTCCTGGGCAGTGCAACCCTTGGTCAAGAGGCGAAACTAAACAAATTTACACAATCTAAAACACAAAAACTAAGTTGCATATAACGATAAAATAGAAATACAAATCAAGTGAGAAATATTTACAAAATTCACAAATATGTTCAAATATTTATATACAAATATTTACAAAATTCACAAATATGTTCAAATATTTATATACAAATATTTACAAAATTCACAAATATGTACAAATATTTATATACAAATATTTACATTACGCATGTGCAAATTTTACCAGTATTTACATTTTTAATTTTTAATATTACCGTTACTTGTGGTACTTGGCTAGCCTATTATAGTGCACCACCTTCGGTTTTGATGAAGGTGTTTTAGTGATCCGCACCACTACATCATTCAGCCTTTTTAAGACTGTGTATGGTCCGTCCCAGTTGCACTGTAACTTGGGAGAGAGTTCTTTGCGTCGAACAGGATTCCACAACCAGACCTTCTCTCCTTCCTGAAACTCCTGTTGCGTAGCCTTTAGATCGTACCTTGTCTTCATTTTCTCCGATGCAATGTAAATTCGCTCCCGAGCAAAGTTGTGGACGTCCTCAAATCGTGCCTGGAGATCTTGGATGTACTCCTCGGGCGATGAAGGCGCATCGGGTGGACAACCAAACAGGAGATCACAAGGGAGACGAAGTTCACGTCCAAACAGCATCTGGGTTGGAGTATAGCCGGTGGTTTCATGGACAGCACTTCGATAAGCCAGCTGGAACAATGGCAACTTCAAGTCCCAATCTTGCTGGTTTCTTGATACTAGAAGGGAGAGGTTTTTCAGGATGGTACGATTGAACCTCTCTACCATGCCGTCCGACTGGGGATGTAAGGGTGTTGTCCGGGTTTTGTCTATGCCGAGTAGTTCACACAGTCCTTTGAAAACATCAGAGGTAAAGTTCCTACCTTGGTCGGTATGAAGTTGTAGGGGCGTGCCATACCTTGACACCCATTGCTGCACTAGGACCTCTGCGACTGTGCATGCCTCTTGATTGGGAATGGGATAGGCCTCAGGCCACTTGGTGAAATAATCCATCACGACGAGAATGTATTTATTTCCACTGGAGGTCCGTGGCAAAGGACCCAAGATGTCGATTGCAATCCGTTCAAATGGTGCTCCCACGTTATACCGTTGCAGTCTTCCTCGACTTCGTTTCTGCGGGCCTTTACGTGCCGCACAAGCATCACAGGATTTACACCATTTCTCCACATCCTCCTTTGCCTTGAACCAGTAGAAGCGTTCCCGAACTTTCTGCAGAGTCTTCATTACCCCAAAATGGCCTCCGGTAGAGCTACTATGCAGTTGTTCTAAAACAGCTGGAATTTTTGATCTTGGTAATAAAATCTGCCATCTGAAGCTTTTCCCATCATCAGATTCCCACTTTCTGTATAATACGCCGTTTCTGATATGAAGAGAGTCCCAAAGTGCCCAATAACTTTTCGTAATGGGACTAAATCTGGAAATGTCCTGCCAGATAGGTCTGTTGCTGGTCGTCTCCTTCAGCTGTAATATTGGCTTTATGTCAGGATCTTCCAACTGGGCTTTTCTAAGTTCTTCGTCACTCAATAGATCGGGATCTTGATCTGATGGTGTTGAGACAGTAACTTGGCAGGCAACCGGATTTATCGGCAGGTATTTCTGTTCGGCTCTAGAGCAGTATTTGCAGCTTTCCGAACAGGGCTTCCGTGACAAGGCATCTGCATTACCATTTAGAGTCCCTTTACGATGACGTATCTCGAAATCATATTCCTGCAGGCGTTGTATCCACCTGGCAATCTGTCCTTCCGGGTTCTTGAACTGGAGCAACCACGTTAAAGATGCATGGTCAGTCCGGAGCAGGAATCTTCTGCCATAGAGGTAATGATGGAAATGTTCTATGGCTTTTACGATGGCGAGTAGCTCTTTCCTGGTGGTACAGTAATTTCGCTCTGGTTTAGACAAGCATTTACTCCAATAGGCAATGACATGTTCTTGACCATCAATTTCCTGCGACAGAACAGCACCGACACTCTCATGGCTGGCATCTGTATCAAGTATGAACTGTCTGTCGGGCTGTGGATACGTCAAGATAGGCGATGCTGTTAAGGCCTCATTAAGTCGCTTGAACGCATTTTCACATTCCTCTGTCCACAGGAACTTCTGTTTGGCTTCCGTCAGCTTGTGGTGTGGTCTGGCAATATTTGAGAAACCCTTGACAAACTTCCTGTAGTAAGTGCATAACCCCAGGAAACTTCGTAGTTGGTGTACATTTTCAGGGCGACTCCAGTTCTCGACTGCAGAGATCTTCTCAGGATCAGTTCTCACACCTTCGGCAGAGATGATATGGCCGAGGTAGCTCACTTCACGACGGAACAAGTTACACTTGCCTGGATTCAATTTGAGGTTAGCCATTCTGAGTTTCTCCAGCACCTTTCGGATGTTTCGTAGGTGGTCTTCAAAGGTGCGCCCCACAATGATAATATCATCCAAATACACCAGACAGGCTTCATAGGAAAGTCCTTTTAGCACTGTCTCCATCAGGCGTTCAAAGGTGGCAGGAGCATTACATAATCCGAACGGCATAACTTTAAATTGCCACAGTCCTTGTCCCGTGGTGAATGCAGTCTTCTCCCGATCATCAGGATGTAACTCTACTTGCCAGTAACCGCTCTTCAGATCCAACGTCGAGAACCATTTATTGCCAGCAAGTGTGTCTAATGTGTCGTCAATTCTGGGAAGAGGGTAACTGTCTTTCTTCGTGATGTCATTCAAACGACGATAATCCACACAAAATCTTGTTGAACCATCCTTTTTCCGCACCAGTACTATGGGAGAGGCCCAAGGACTCGTTGATGGCTCGATGACATCATTGTGCTGCATTTCACTTAGAAGCTCAGTGACCTCTTCCTGTTTAGCAAAGGGAAGTCTTCTTGGATGTTGTTTGATTGGAGGATGATTTCCTGTATCAATTCTGTGCTGGGTGATGTTCGTTCTCCCGACGTCTTCAGGGGTTCGAGAAAAAAGGTCTTTAAATTCTTGGAGTAGCTTCTCCGCAGCACATCTCTGTTACTTTCCTAACCCTGCATTCTTGAGTAATTCCGTTATTAATTGTTCAGAAGACTTGGATTCAGTTGATTGCGTGGGGCGGTTGATGCATGTTACAGGAGTGCAGGCTGCTAACACCTCATCCTTCTTCACTGTTCGGACCTTATCGCTGATGTTTGCGACTCTCACAGGAATAGTACTCTTTGAGAGATCAACTAGAGATGAAGCTACCAGAATTCCTCTTGGGCTATTGTCTGTATTCGGGTATTCAATCAGTCCATAGCGGAAGTATTGCTTTGTAGGTGGTGTTTCTGAAACTATTGTCTCTGTGTGTGGAGGGATGGAAATTTCAGACTTGGCTGTTATCTGGCATATTGTCTGAATGTCTTGATTTTCAGTGTTGAACACAGCGATGTTTTCCGAACTCGAATGCAGTTCATTATTCTTGAAATCCAATTGAAAGTTAAATTTTCGCAGGAAATCAATTCCAATGATTAAAGGATCTCTTATATCAGCCACATATGCCATATGATGGTAACTGGCATTCGCAAAAGTGATGGTCAAGTTCATTTTTCCATATATTTTGATTTCGTCTCCGGTCACAGTCTGGAGTTTAACACAGGGCGGCGTCCAGATGATCTTCTCTTTTAGTTCTTGAGCCAAATCCGTTCTAATGATGGTCACGTTGGCTCCTGTGTCCAGAATCATCCGGCAGGTGGCGTTGCTGACTTCGCCATAGACGTGAAGTCCATTATCGCCGCCACTCATCGATGAAACATGAAATACTGTAAATTGGGGCTCTTTAATTTTAGGCAACCTCCGCCCCGCGAGATGGCCTCCTCTTAGTTTCCCTGCAGTGATGGTGAAGACGGGTGATTTCCTATAGTTGGTCGTACAGGGCAGTTCCTCTTCACGTGACCATCCCCTCCACAGCCCCAGCACTTTATCTGCCGGTCCCTTATTTCCTTGTTATTCTCCAGGCTGCGCAATCTCTTTAAGATCTCTTCGATACTTCTCTTCATTTCATTTTCACCAGCAGGCGTATCGTTTAAAGAGACTGCTCTTATGGTATGGCGGTCTTTCCGGGAGGCTTGTTGGGCTGCCTCTATCCTAAGTGCATAGCCTAAAGCTGATTCTACGTCTCTGATGTTGGAGAATCTCAGCGCTTTTTGAATTTCTGGATCCCGAACAGCATCGATAAAGTACTGAAGAGCTAAGTCGTTTCGAGTGTCAGTCTGGCAGTCTGAGAATGCTAGGTGTGACAGTTTCTGAATGTCCGCTGCCAGCTTTTGCAAACTTTCGCCCGTTTTCTGGTAACGTGATTTTAGCTGAAGGCGACTATAGTCCTTAGAACACTTCTCTCCGAACCGTATCTCCAGTGCTCTAGTCAGGGCCTCGAAGTCGTTCCTTTCTTCTTTAGAAACATTTCTCAGGATCTCGGCTGCATCTCCCCGTAATGCTGCTGCTAAGTAGACCGACTTGGCGATAGAGTCCCAGCCGTTAGCTTTAGCTACGGTGGAAAACTGCGTCTTATATACATGCCAGGAGGAACTGCCATCGTAGGTAGATAGCTTTATAAATTCCTGATTCTCGATTCTTCTCTCTTTCTTTTCAGCTTCCTGGGGCATGGATTCTAACTTTTATTCCACTTTTCTCTCCAGATCTTCTTCTATTCTCTTCAGTTTACCTTCTATCTCTGAAAACCTTCTTTTCAGTTCCTGATCAAAATTTTCTTTAACTTTCTCCTCGAAACTCCGTTCCATCCTCGTAACACTTTCTTCAACCTTCATAACATTTTCTTCTATCTTCATAGCTTTCTCTTCAACCTTCATAACATTTTCTTCTATCTTCATAGCTTTCTCTTCAACCTTCATAACATTTTCTTCTATCTTCATAGCTTTCTCTTCAAAACTTTCTTCTATTTTCAAAACTTTCTCTTCAAAATTTTCTTCTATCTTTATAACTTTCTCTTCTATTCCATCCATTCTATTTTCCATCACCGTTAATTTACCCTCGATTGATTCCTTCACCGTTGTAAGCTCTCTCTTCATCTCATCTTGATTAGATTTAATTTCTTCCTGAACTTCACCCAAACTGTCTTTCAACTCTCTTTGCGATGTTTCCATTTTCTCTTGTGCTACCTTCATTTATTTCATCTCTTGACTCAGGCTATCTTTCATCTCTCTCTGTCCCTCTTTCATTTCTCTTTGTCCTGTTTCTATTTTCTCTATCAATCCGGTTCTTAACTCATTCATCTGGGCAGTGAGTCCTTCTAGAAATTTCTTCATTTCTTGTTCCATAGCTCTCGTTATCACCATTCACAGACAAAATCCCACTTCTGACACCAGAAATGTTGCGTACTCGGGGGTTCGTGAGTTGTCTGAGAATAAAAGGCCAAACGTACAAAAATTCAGTAATTTATTCACAGAAAATTCCAGAAAAATGCAGGTCTATAAACCAAGTATCAGCTTCAATTCAAACAGTAAACACAGCTTAAACTACAGCTGCCAATAGCAAATCCACAGTACAAACTGTATAGCGATAACACATAAAGCAAGTATCTTCCGAAGAGGCTCAAGAGCAATGCAAGCACTAGCGAAGCTGGCTGAAATCTGAACTGAACTGACTGCCTTGGCGAGGAAGCGCTCCTTATATGCTGTTCCATGGAACGCAGATTTTTCGAGAAAACTCTAGAAAGTGGTCAACCAATCAACTTACAGCTTCCATATTTGGTATATCCCATATAAGGATTTTCTCGCCAAGGTCACCAAAAAAATCGCCAAGGTGGGAAAAAGTCGCCAAATTTGGCGCCAAATCCATTACCTGCATTACTGGGGCTTTTTTTAATGCGTTTTTAAGGGAAAATAAGGCTATTTCAACGCTAAAACGACTAGAAATGCACAAAATTAGCACTTTATCAACTTACTAAGCCTCTTTGAAAGAATTTATACAAAAATAAACACAATTATTTACAATTTCGTAACAATATTTTCTTCAAGTAATAGTTGCTGTACGAAAAATATTTTTAATACTTTTATCTTTTAGAGTAACATTCCACACTCAATAACTTATAGAATGATTTCAAAAGGGGCTACAATATTGCAGAATATGAGAGTATTTTATAGGAATCGTTATATATTACAAACTGTAAAATATCCAATTTTAATTTAATGGATATGTTAAAAACTAACTTAACCCACCATGATATATTATAATTATCATTATCGTTGACAAGAATGGGATACGTAGTACTGATTGACAAATCAGATTTCTAAATTTTTAGTTATTTTTGAATAAGCAAATCATGTTGAAATTATCATCTATATGTAAAATTTCCAGACTTGTAATTGCATTAAAATTTTGAACAAGGACATTTTTTGTAAAAGAGTTAATTTTAAATTGGACACGATTTTTGCAATGTAAAAACAGAATTTAGTTTAATTCAATAATGAATGAGAATGTTTTGAAATATTTTCATTAGTTACTATGCGGTAAAATATGACTAGTGAGGTTTATTGCAGGTATTCTCATGTTTATTAATGAGGTAAATTAGAGACGACTGTAATTTTTTTTAATATAACTACATTCTTTAGATGAAACCATTAATGTTGTCCATTAAACTAAATTTGAAATTTTATTCTAAAAGCAATGTGATTAATTTTAAATTTGCGTTAGACTTCTTTCATATTTTATTGTTATTCATTAGCTAGCGAACGAACAATATAATTTATACTAGAAATTTTTTTTCTTTATATTACACTTCTGAAATGTGTAAATTATTCACAGAATAATTTTGTTTTAGCGTGCTTAAAAATGCTGAGGGTTTTCTTTTATTATTATTATTATTATACTTTTTAGACTAACATTTGTGAACCTGTTAAAAATTTTCATGATTCTATAGAGAAATAATTTCGCTTCTAATATCGAATAAATAAAAATTAGATTATGGAAGATTTTCTTAAATTCATAAAAATAAATAAATATTACATTAGAAAAGTTCTTTATTAAACTCATACACTAACAGCATATTTTCTCTCCAGGATATTTTCAAGATGTATGCAGGGGGAAAAGACATCCCAGAAATATCCTAAAAATGTACTGAAGATAAATATTCTGTTAGGGTAGACAGCATTAACTACGAATATTTAATAGCACATTTTCAGAATGTGCATGAATATACATTTTCACATAATTTAATCATAGAAAACTGCTATAAAAGCTAATATACTGGTGGACAAAAATATTTGCAATCTGCATGTATGGATGTTTTTAAAAGTCATAATGACGCTATTTTATAACTCTGAAGATTTTCTTTTACACTTAAATCTATATATAAAAAAGTTAAATGAAATTATGCATCATAAAGATAAATATATAACTCAAGAAATTTCATATCCATTTATCGGTGTATTATAAGCTGTTGGCCTTAAATTTCATTTAAAAATGGGTGACGAATCATTAAGCCTACGAATGGAATAAAATGACACGTTAAATATAGCTAAAAATATTTCATTTTACACTAAATAAAATAAAAATGAAAAACCAACTTGTTTCATTCACCACAAACTGTGTCATCATCACAATAAAACTTTAGTGTTCTTTCGCCAAAAAGTACTTATAAAACTCGGAAAGCAAAATTTTCTTAAAAAATGTTGCGCCTTTTATTGTCTATTAAAATGAAACAACCTCTTTTGACTTACCGGAGATCTGGCGCGGTATGCTGGAGAATTCTATTGATAAATAGCGATATTTTTTCAGTCTGGATATTCTGTTTTAATTTTATTAGTCAATACATGACGTTACTTTTTTTTAACCACTTACTGCCGACGAAATATGACGAGATTCGTTTCACAGTGCCACCATTTTTCACACAGGCTTGCATTGTTATCCGTTTACTATTAAAGCTTTTCCGATTCCCATCTTCTCTGAAATAAGTAACTCTTTCAAAAATACTGTAATGGCGATTTAATTCCATTCCGAAACCGTGGGAATAGTTTTACTGGTGGCAGCGCAATACAAAGTTTCATACTTCGGAAAGACGTATACATATACCCGGGACCATTAATGTAAAGGCTTAGCGTGACGGATATATACGCCCAGGGTAGTTAAGAGGTTAAAGAATTTTTTCCCGTTTCTACTTTTATAAGTAATTTTTGGCAAAAGAACATTATAGTTTTACCCTGATGACGGCACTGTTTGTGGTGTGGTGTATGAAACTACTTCATTTTTTTTTAAGGGTAAAATGGAATAAATACATATATTTTGTTACTTAAGCAGGGCTACTTTTAATATATGTTTACGAGTTTTTTGAGTAAGGAACACAAAATGTGAAATCAGACAATAAATATTTCTGTTTTAAAAAATAAGCTTTAGGCAAAAAAAGGACCAGAGTATTGTGAAAGTAGCAATATGTACAAAAAATATAATATTTTACTACATTCCTCTTTCCATTTTCCCATACAAAACATTAATTATATGATGTCTTATTAAATTGTGAAAATTCGTTTTTAATGAGGTCAACTAAGTAATATGTCAGATGTTTTAATATAATTGTAATATTCATTACAGTTACTGATATATTAAACATAAATATGTCCTTAAAAAAGTTGAAATAAAATTTAAAATAACATAATGAAAATAATAATAATAATAATAATAATAATAATAATAAAATCGATGATAATTTTTAAATATCAAAATGATTCATATTTATCCTTTGGTATGTTTTTACCCGGAAATTTAGTTTATCAGTGACATTTATTATTAACATTTCCACTTACAAAATCATTTACACAAGTATGAATTTACATAAAATAAATAAATAATGGATTTAAAAATATATATATATATAAATGCTTTAAGAACACTATTAATTCTGGAAAGTTTAAAGCATTATTACAACTAAAGCAAATAATTCTTTCCATTTTAATTTATTTAAAACTTAATTGTTTCTCAATAGAAATTATAATTATTCATTATTTCAAAATCTTCAAGTCATGTACGAAGTTGCGTGATATATTTCATAAAATAATAATCAGAAAATGTAATTGAAATTTGTTTCTAATGAGAAGAGATAATTTAAAAGCATCAAGGGAAATGATTCATCATTTTTTTTTTTACTTTTGTGAAACACAATTCAGAGAAAATTTCTTCTGGAAAAAGATTTAAATTACGTCATTTCACAGGAAACGTTTCAATGTTGCAAAACGCCATTTATTGCGAGAAAAAACGTGTTATTTTAAAACTATATTTGGTTCATTACTTTTTAAACTGATTAGAAATGCTTAATGTATTTTAAGTTATTTAGTAGTGATCCATTAATTATACTTTTTTCAAACGAATTCACATTAAAATGTTATTTAATGTGAATGTAATTCATTTTCTCTATTAATTTTATAAAATTGCTAGCATTCAATGCAATGCAAATGATTAAGCAACCTATATGTTATATGCCTAAATTTTCTTTAACACTTTTGTATACCGATATATTTTAAATTCTAATACTCACTAATATATTTCAGGTATTAGAACAATTAATCCAAAAAAAAAAAAAATCAATCTGACTCAGTTTGGTTAGTAATAGTACATGTGTGTTTGTTTTATTAATTTTAAAATAAAATTATTCATTAATAAGTATTTAGCCATAATTGATTTTTAAAAATGTTTTGCAAGAGGAGTAACTTTAAGACTCCTATATAGGAGCTCTAACAAGGAAACATTCGAAAGGTGTCATCTTCAAAAAGTATTGAAAAAAATATATGTGATTCTACGCTTCATAAAATACCAGAAAATGAGAAAATTATGGGCTGAAATGAATTACAGCGACCCCAAAAAAATATCAAAGTTAAGCATATTTGGCGATTTCACACTGCTAGGCGACTGATTTTGAGTACTTGGCGGAAAAGCAAAACACGGTTCTGTTCGTACACGGCAATCTCGGTGCCAGCAAACGTATCGCCTAATAGCGCTAAATCGTCAAATATGCTTAATTTTGATAATTTTTTGTGGTCGCTGTAATTAATTTAAGCCTATATTTTTTTCATTTTCTGGAGTTTTATGAAGAGTAGAATCACATATATTTTTTTCAATACTTTTTGATGATGACACCTTTTGAATGTTTCCTTGTAAGTAAATAAACGAACTTTGTACAATTATTGGTTGGTGAATATCCTCCTCATAAAATTAAATTTATCTCATTTAATGCTATTTTAAGGATTTTTATAGCATCGTTTCAATATCTTAACTGTTATAAGGATTAAATATCAATTTTGCACTATGAGTAGTGATAGAAGTAGATCACGGATTCCTTATACTAGCTATGGAAAAAAATTCCGACAACATTACTACAGTTTTTGCTCCTTCTTTTGTCGATAATCGCTTTCTTGTCAAGTAGTTCTTGGATTTTCCATGTTTTAACCCTTTGAGTACTGAATTATTTGAAGATTTTTATGCCGAAGGAACGGATTTAATTTGTCGCTATATGGAATGATTTCGAATTTTTGACAGTAAGGTCCGCCTGCGGGCGTTATTCTCCCATGTTACGATATTTCAGAACAAAATTTTCTTTATTCACATTTATATTACAAATGGATATACATTGTAATTTTATTCTTTCTAATCAAAGTATTTGTATCCATAGTATATTTCATTGTAAAATTGTGAATATTAATTATATATTTAAGAAAAAAATTGCATGCAAATTGCAAAAGAAACACCCACTGGTGGAGTTACAGATTTTCAAATGATTTGAATCTACGTCAGCGGTCGCGAAAGTGTTAATATGTAAAAGTAATACATTTTATTTGGAATATACTTGTACTGATAATATAAGTATGGTTGTAAGATATCATAAAAAACGCCAGGAAAGTGTTTGCGATCAACGCCCACTGGCGGGGTTGCCGCAAACATCAACGCCTACTTCTTAAATTCAGATGACGAGTCAGACTCGTCGACCGTAACTTCGCCCAAGTAAACACATGACGAGTCTCACTCTTCAAATGTACCCAAAGGGTTAAATGGTTTGTTTCTGTTACCACCAAAACTTAAAAAAAAAAAAAAAAAAATCAAACAGAACAAATTTCAATCAATAACAAGTATTAGGTCACTTGCTTTTCATTTCAGTTAACGTTGGTTCTGGTTTGTGTTTAATTTATCCCTGTTATTCCCTATTTAATCCCTATTATCCCCAACAGAGATAACAAAGGTGGGGAAAAAAACTTGCTTTGGTGGAAGGGGAATGGAGGAAATTCGGTAGAAATTTTGGTTTGGCGAATGAATTGCTGGAATGGTGGAGACTTCATGTTCCGAAACAAAAAGGTTACTCTTCCGGGATTTACTCTAATATCTAGTGTCGATGATTTGCTCATATTTAAGTCATTTGAAACATTTAGTCATTTGCCAGAATCTATAGAATCGCTCTAACATTTATCAAAATAAGAAAAATTGTACAGCATTTTCTTGAAGATGATTCCAACCAACATTAAATTCCTTTCAATGTGGATTTTAATTATACCTCTGATAGTCACCGAAGCAGGACAGCCATCCTCTCCATGGAGGATCAAAATTGTGATGACATGTCTCCGGACCCAACAAACCATTAGTGACGATTCATGTATTACTAAATGTGAGATGTTACCATAGAGTAAATAGTGAGATGTAATACACAGTTTTTTTTCTATGAGAGATATGGAACAATGTTGAAATTTATAGTATTTTAACACCTCAATAACAGCAAGTACATATTAAGCTACTCAGCAACTATTAGTAAGTTTTTATTAAAATCACGCAATCAACTGTGGAAGAAAATCATATTTATTGAAATTTTATTTTTCCGACTGAGTGAAAATAATGCCTGGACTGGGAGTCGAACCCCGGATCTTTGACTTACAAGGTAAAGGCTCTACCAATTAAGGTATCCAGGCCGACACCCAGGTCACCAAATTGTATTTCTTTTTCCCATTATCTAATGGTGTTTTCCATTTCCTGCGGCTTACTTCTGTCGAGCAATCTACATGATAGACCCAAGAGATGTTTCAGCTCAAATGTTGTCTGAGCGAGTAATGCTAACCGGGATGTCGGCCTGGATAGCTCAATTGGTAGAGCCTTGACCTTGTAAGTCAAAGATCCGAGGTTCGACTCCCGGTGCAGGCCTTATTTTCACTCAGTCGGAAAAATAAAATTTCAATAAATATTAGTAAGTTATTAAATCAACGTTATTATTGATCATTCGCGGTAGCAACCGCAATGTTATTTTAATAAGTACAAAACTTTGAAAAAACAACGTAAAATGCAATAAATATCACACTGTAATATGTAATATATATAGCAATCTATACTGTTAAAATTTTTTTCCTAGGTTGAACCAAAACATGGTAATAAAGTAGCTGCGAGTAGCCCATGAGATGGTGAAACCTTTCACCATGATTTGGTACTTGTTTCTATCAAAGTTTGGTACTATAGTTATGTAACCATAAGATGTGGTGATATTTTTACCATGTTTTTTTTTTTTTTTTTTTTTTTTTTTGTAGCAAATCATGGTAGAAAGTTTCATCACCATCGCATGATTGCAGCTACTGTAGTTTACTACTACTGCAGCTACTAGTACCAGGTTTTGGTTCACTGTACCATATTACCGCTAACGTAGTACTAGACTTTGGTTCAAACTTGAACGGAAATTTTTAACAGTATAAATGTTACGTTTTGCTGAATACCTACCTATAATTTTGCCGGTGTATGCATTCTGCATCTAACTGCTTCAGACATTTGGGTATTTGGACCCTAGTGCTTTTGTAAGTGTACTTTTTTGTTGTCTTAGATTTTATATTGCAATCTTTTTAACCTCTAAATTTAATAGGTATAGTAATAAAGTCATTAAGAAAAAGATTAGAATGTTTTCTATTGGTTAATGTACGCCATAATCTAACCAATAGAAGTTTTTACCAACAGTTTATTAAATACCGGATGATCCAAAAGTCAGGACAAAATTTAAAAATGAATAATTCGAAAACGAATCAAGATACAAAGATACGGTTTGCACCAAACGGAAGAAAAGGAAGCCGGGTTTTGTGTGGCTGCGAAATAAAAAATAGTTCTGTTGACGACCAACAGACGGCGCTGTCGGATTTCTGATGTAGGATTATGCAAAGCAACAAACGATATAAAAAGGTACAACTACAGCAGGTAATGGTAGTCGAAGCTTATATGCATCGAAATATCGTATTCTCAGTCGCTACTTTAATCATGCATGGCCTCCACGATTTCCCGATCTGATAGCCTGTGACTTTTACCTGTGGGGATTCTTAAAGTCAAATGTGTACCGCGACAAACCTGCATCACTAGCAGCACTGAAAGATGCCATCCGCCAAAATGTGCTGCCATAATCCAAGAAATGCTACTAAATGCTGTGAACGATGTGGTGAATCGTCTCACATCTGTACTTCTGAATGATGGACATTGAACAGTTACTGTAGCATTACTAATTAACTGTAATTAAGCTGACTTGTAAGTTGGCAACATTTTTTTTTTTAAATTTGTAAATCATATTTTGGTGAAATAAAACACTATAGCGCCATCTGTTGGTCTCCAACAGAACTATGTTCTTTTCTTTGCCACACAAAACCCGGTTTCTTTTTCATCCGTTTGGTGCAAACCGTACCTTTGTATCTTGATTCGTTTTCGAATTATTCATTTTCAAAGTTTATCCTGACTTTTGGATCACCCGATATATAGTTTAATTGGGTTACAATAATTAGATTTTCGTTTATAAAATCTCAATTATTCATTGAACGTATTGTTACATGTTCTAAAAATAGGGGAATAGTGTTCAGTAAATCCCAAACCCAGGGATGAGACTTTTCACCTTCTTAGCTGATTTTATCTTTTTCAGGTTTGTTTTATTTTTTATTTTTATTTTTATTTTTTTTGTTCGTCTAATGGGAATACTAAAAAATAATCATTTGTTAGTTTATAGACAGAAGATTAATATATTTAATATTCTAATTTAAAAGATTTTGTCATCGAAATTCTAGCATTTCATTTCAATATCTTGCTTTTGTCTTTTTGCTAATCTTATCCCTACGAAACAGATAAATACATAAAACAACCCCAGTCCAAAAACTTTTTAAAATCTCCTTTTTCCTTTTGATATATAAAGAAACAATCTTAATTCACTTACATAATTATTTATAAATGAATGAATAAATAAATAAATGTTAAAAGATGTATTGAGTGAGAAATTATACCAAAGCGCACAAGTAAAAATTTTCTTATGAGGAGCTTTTTGGATTAAAATTTGTGCATATTAATCTTTAATTATCGTTGTTACATAAAATTATAACAGAGTTTTGTGGTGGCCAAGTAGTGTTACTTTACACTTGTAAATCATGTGTGTGTTCGCTGTTTCTAAAGAAAATAATAATGGAGATTAAAAAAAAGAAAACTGAGCACGCAGTCTTTTTGAGTTTCATTAGCTTTAAATTAAATATTTCATAAAATTTTACAATGTATTAAACTCTAAAGATTAAATTTTGATTGTAAAAATTTCATAAATTTTAACTTTTCAAATAAGTGTTGAAACATTTTATTCTCATAGAATACTCTTCGAAATTGTACTATTTATATTATTTATTTATTTAATTTATTTTTTTTTTTCACTTAGTTGGGTGTCTCTAATGTGTTTTGGTAGGCTGAATTCAGAAGCGCTTTTCTTCCATTCATATCTCCTAAAGGTTTTCACAAAATAAGGATGAAGATAGGAAAAATCCACACAGAGCCTATAAAAAATTCGAAACTATTTATGTATAAAATAAATTAAAACAGGCTATTATTTATGCATTATCATTTAAATGTCTTTCTCTCTACATCGTAGCTCCATTTAGATGTTTTTTTTTTTTTTTATTGTACACGTTTTGAGGGTCTTAAGAAGGAGGATTTTTCATGCAGCATCCAACGATAATCTGCTAACATTTTAACAATCTGTCGTTCCCGATACTTGCTCTACATTTCTTTAACATCTTGATGAAATAACTCTCCTTGTTCATGCCTCATATCACCCAGATTTTCAAGGAAATAATTTAGATAGAAATTGAAATAGTGGAGATTTAAGTTCAAAAAATCTTTTTTTTTTTTTTTTTTTTTTTTTTTTTTTTCTAAATTGTACATCATAGAAATTTTTGAATAGATTTTTCTTAATCAGCAACCAAATACACACACACTCAAAAAAAAAAAAAAAAAAAAAAAGAAAACATTACCGGGAAGAAAAAAAGAAATCCCCTAAGACTTGTGATATCTAATGCTTTATAAAAATGTATCCAATAAAAAGGTCCTGTTCCAGTGGAGGATGTAAAAGTAAAACACTTTAAATTTCATACAAACTTAAAAGTTTTTAATACTACATAATCTAGTTTAGAAATTTAACTTTGAATCTCATGCTTACGTGTATTGTTTGTTTAAAAAAATAGGTTTTTAATCAGAATATTTTTGCTATTATCTTACTTCATAAATTATTTTCATTTACTGAAACAAAGTTTAATTTATTAATTAACACGAGTTCTTTTAACGACTTTCGGCGGTTTTCTACAGAATCAAATGATTTTCCATGTGAATTTATAGCATGATAATATTTTCATTATTAATTTAGGAAAAGTGTAGCTAAAAGAAAATCTTTTGACGTAAATATTTGATTAACTTATTAAAATACCTTTTAATTGAAATAGTTTAAACTTCATTAAACACCGAGCCAGTAATTAATTAGTTGTAATTTATTTGTAATAGAATATTTTCTAAGCAAATATAATAGTTTAAATTATTACTTTCAAACAGTTTACAAAATTACATTGAAAGCAGTAATTTTATGAAGAGATAACCTTTAATTCAAATATTATCTTAATGAAATGATATCAAAAGAAACCTTTTGGGGAAAAGAGTTCTAAAACCTATTTTTTAATTTACTTATAAAATGTTTAGACAAATTAAATGTAATTATACAGGTTCTTTTATGTAAATAAATAGAAGTGTTATTGTGTATTTGTTGTGTGTGAATCTGTGTGTCTGCGTGCCTGTCTGCACTCTGGATGTTTGGTATTTCGAATTAATTTTTTATTTATTTATTTATTTATTTATTTATTTATTTATTTATTTTTTAATATTGGCTTCTATGTTTCATTTTTCTAAAAATTATTATTTCATTTCAATCGTCTGCGTATCTTAGCAACGGCTATTACGCTATTTATTTTTTATTTAATTATTTCATTCATTTGAAGGCGATTTTTTTTTTTGTTGTTTTTTTCAATTTATTGCATTTATTAAAAATCAAATGGTAACACAGTAGAAAATATAAAGTATATTAAATTTTAAATTTAAAAACACATTTATAACCAGACCTGTTCGTTTTCGTCAGCTTGAAATAAATTAAACTTGACTCAACAGAGAGAACCACTTCAGCCCAAAAAATAACTGACCATTTTTTAAATTTTTTTAAACCTTTGATGTCTTGGTTTTCTAAATCTTTTCGTTAAGAATGATTTTTTTTTTCAGATTTTCTGGCAATTAAACCTTCTTTGTTTAGTTGTTATTGCACTGTATTTAAATAAATTATGTTACCAAAAACTTTTACTGAATCCTCTTTATGTTTCAAATATAATACAAACTGATTTTTTACGCACTGGCTTATTAACTTGCGGTCATCTTGATTGGATGAGTAACGTTGCCACCTAGGAACAAATTTCCAGTTTAAATAGCCAAAAAAAAATTATATCTTGCTAAAAATCAGATCATTAATATTTCGTTATCATCTAATCATTTTTACATCCTGCACATTAAAACATTTTTTTTTTGATTTTTTCTCTAAAGCCGCTATCAGACCAGGCACATTTTTCGAACAAAGAATTTTTGGGGCAATATTTGCCCCAACTTTTTGGATGAAATGAGGAGAAAGGGTTGTAATTATTGTAGCAAAAGTTGCTTGAAGAACTGGTTTATGATTTACTATTTATCGCTTTTTCTTGGCGCAAATAAATCATTGAAATGCTTATTTCTTCTAGCAAAGCTTAAGTTCTGCTTCATTTTATTTAATAATAATAAAAATACTTTTAGTGCTTGTGAAATTAAATAGATGAAAATATCTCTTTACTTTTTGCGTTTATTTAATTGCCTGTAAATTAATAATATTGTCAATATATTTAAAACATCAATATTTTAAAACCAATGTAACTTTTAAAATGAGATAAAAATACAAAAATTTTTAAAACATTAAAAATATATTTTAATTAAAAACATTAAAAACACAAGACAGTGTCTTGTGTTTTTAATGTATTTAATTAAATTATATTTTTAATGTTTTAAAAATTTTTGTATTTTTATCTCATTTTAAAAGTTACATTGGTTTTAATATATTAATGAGACGTATAAATTATGTTTAATTTTATTACATCAATATTTTGTTCAACAATTTCACTTCTAAATGGATAAAAATTATATCCACGAAAATCAATTAATAAATAAGAGTAATTAATATTTACTCCTTATTAATATCAGTTACAAAAAAGTGCATGTAAATAAATAATTTTAAAATGATACTTCTTTCATACAGCAAATAGCATTAAAATGAATCCAATGGGTAGGATTTCGAGAGAATGAAAAAACCAATGGGTAGGATTTTGAGTCCATGTGTCCAATGGGTAGGATTTAGAAACAATGCAAAATCCAATGGGTAGGACTTTAAATCCCGTGACCTCACCCATTTCTACGCCCAGTCATTCAATTATTTTATTGCCGAAACGTCAGTGGAGGTCCTCTGTTGAGACTCAAAACGGTTTTGGGCTCTGGTTGTGTGTCTGGCTGTCGCGCGATAGCGGCCGCAAAAATCTCGCTATTGACTTGAAATTTGGTACACATGTTCATGATCCCTACGAAATTAGCTGTATAGTTTTGGGTGTGAATTCCATTTGTAGTTCGTGTACAGGGACACGCCAGAGTTTTTCTTATCATAACGGCCTTTGGGAAGAATTTGTATGTATCGCGATAGCGGCCCCAAAAATCACACTATTAACTGGAAATTCAGTACACATGTTTATGAGTTCAACAGAAATAATTGTAAAGTGTAAGGTGTGTATTTCATTTGTCATTCGTGTACAAGGACACGACAAAGTGCTTCTTATCATTACGGCCTAAGGGAAGAATTTGTATGTACCGCAATAGCGGCCGCAAAAATCCTTCGATTGGCTTCCAAATTGGCGCGCACGTTCCATCTTTGCATATAAGTAGCTGTATAGTTTTTATTGCTATACTGTTTATAAACTGTGTACAGGGACACGACAAAATTCTTAACATTACGGCGTATGGGGTAAATTTCATTTAAACGCATTTTAATACCATTACTTTGCAATGAAGAAAATGAAACTAGCGTACGTGAGTAAGATGCTTAAACTTATGTTGCTTGAAGAAAATATGTGCTCTTAAGCTTTCTAATTAATATACAGTACCTTGCAAAAGTGTTCTGACAATGTCATGTAGTCATCCAAACGATGTTACATTTGGAACAATTATTAATTTTAAACGCAAAATAAGCTGAATAGTTTTTACTGGTGTATATAATGTTTATGGTTCGTTTACAGAGACACAAAAGATATTCGTATCATTAGAGCCTATGGACAAGTTTTTTTTTTAAGCGCGCACTTTAATGCGTTTATGCTGAATTGAACTTAATAAAATTAACATGCATTATAAATATGCTTAAAATCATAATTACTCTTAAAAAAAGGTATTATAGACTAAATAATTTATGAAACCACACAAAATAATTCCAAGTATGTACTGTAATCATCCAAATGCTGTCAAATTAGTTTGAAAAATTAATGCGTTATAATTAATTAGGTTTATTCTTATTCTTAGCTACTTTTCCGGGATACATAAAAGAATTTCGTACTATTACGGTCTATAGTCGGTATTTCTTAAAAGTGTATTTTAACATGGTTACGTCCCATCAAATATAATGAAATTTTATTAGAATATTAAAAGCTTGTTTTCCTGTTGAAAATTGTGGGCATAGAATTGGGAATTAGTTTAAAAGTTACGCAAAATATTTCCGATATGCTTTGTATATATATATATATATATATATATATATTTTCTGTATGAAATTTGGTAGTCACGAGATTTGGTATTCATGAATTTTAGGGAAATAAAACAATATCGTCGTTTATTAAGAATACATATTGTTGTGTATTTGGGGGTTCGTAAGTTGTCCGAGAATGAAATTCGAAACTTGCAAAAGTTCAGTGATTTATTCACAGAAAGTTTCACAAAAATACAGGTCTAAAAACCAAGTATCAGCTACAGTTCAATCAGTAAACACAGCTTAAACGACAACCATTAACAACAAAACAACAGTACAAACTGTTTAGCAATAACACATAAAGCAAGTCTCATTCAAAGAGGCTCAAAGCAAAGCAAGCATTTGACGAAACTGACACAAATCTGAGACTGACCGCCTTGGCGTAAAAAAATGCTCCTTTTATACTTTTCTATCGAACCCAGACAGTTCTGGAAAATTCTCGTATCTCATCAGCCAATGAGATTAGAGAGTATATCCCTAATAAGGATTTTCTCGCCAAGGTCGTAAAAAATCGCCAAGAAGCGAAACAGTCGCCAAATTTGGCGCCAAATCCATTTCTTCCCTTATTGGAGCTTTTTCATGCGTTTTTAAGGGAAATTTAGGCTATTTTAAAACTAAAACGACTAGAAATGTACAAATTTAGCATTTTATGAACTTACTATGCCTCTTTGAAAGAATTTATACAAAAATAAATACTATTATTTACAATTCCGTAGCTCTTTATAGGACATAGATATAGGTATACAAAGAGAGATAGAGCGGGGGTTTGAGGGGGGCGGCAGCCCCCCTCAGGAATGTATCTCATTATGGTAACAAGTCGATCGAATCAATATATACTATTATATAATAAGAAATAAATAAAAATGACCTATTGAATAATGTCTGATTCAAATAGGACGTTGAGGCTCCTGATCTGCAGATCCACTAGTTACTCATATAATATTAATTGGGAGACAAAAAATGTGCTGTATAGATATTAATATAGAGGAGTTTATTTTCTGAAAATATTTATACTTGCATATTTTTCACAAAACAAAGTTAAAATATGAATTTATTTTAAAGTTATAATAATTTATTTTTCTTTATTTTTCGCAAAAATGAAATTCAAGAAAAATATGTCAAACTTTAAATAGGGCTGGTTTGACAGAATATTTTTCAGAAATTATTAAGTATTCATAGCTGTTTTTTTTTGTTTTTTTTTGTTTTTTTTTTAACTTATCTACAAAAGACAATTATTTAAATAATAATAATAATAATAAAAATATACTTTTTCTTGGTAATCAATAAAGCCTTTTAATAAGTGTTTTTTATTGATTTTATTTTAATAAAGTACGAAACTTTAAAAACATATAGAAATCTATTCAAGTTCACAGACTCATAGATAGCAGATGGATACGAATAGACACTGAAATTTTAAATATTTACTTAAATTAGTCGCATCATTCATCAATAAAGAAATACATGGAAAGCAAGTATTTAACTTAAACGTCCCACAGTGCCTACAATTTTTAATGCATTCAATTAAAACATTTCCTTGCTAAAAATTCCATTTTAACAGAGAGATGCTCTCTTTCGTATCGTCCGCCATCTTGAAGGATGATGTTACACATCCTATACATCTGATTGTTTTGAAAGCTGGAAGAAAATTGTTCGTACGCCTAATTTTTTAAGGCATGGAAGAAAAAAGTTGTTCGAATTCAGAATCGCTATCACACTGGGTGTTGAAGCAGTTTCTCCCAGAAAATCGCCAAAAATTAAGTGTTGGGTCAAAAATTGTCCGAAAAGTTGGTGAATCTGTTACGGCCTTAAAATTAATATTTTTTGTGGTGGTGTCGTTAATTGCTTTTTTTTTTTTTTTTTTTTTTTTGCCATTTTTGAAATACTTTCTAAAATTACAATTTTCCAAACAATTGCATCATTTTCAACACTTGACTCAATTCTAAATTGTACGTGGAATTCAACGTAATGAAATCTGTTCAAAAATTTACTTTTAAAACAATAAGATTGGTGATTGCAGAAAGAAAACTGGAAAATATCCAAATGCGGCTTTTTTTTTTTTTTTTTTTTTTTTTTTTTTTTGTTTCTTTTTTTGCGCTTTAGTGTATTTTTGAATCAATGTCATTTCACTTTTGTTATTATTTTTTATGTGAAAATAGAGTGAAAAAAAATTGCTATTAATATTAGTTATACACCGTAAAATACAACAGCGTATGATCGTTAAACATTATAAGATCGTTTTGCTTGATAATGTATGCTTCTTTGTAAAACGTACAGCAAATAATGTACGAGTGCAATCAAGAAAGTGAGTTCAGTTTTCAGGTTTTGCGTGGAAGCTCTGAGTTCATGATTGTTGACTTATTGGCAAACAATTGAAGTCATTTGTAGATCGTTAAGTATTAAGTCGGCTGGATGTTGTGCGATTAAAGTGATTAAAAATATGGATCATGAACTCTTTTCTTAATGCTTGTAACAGTAAACTAAAAGAAATTTGCAGACAAAAATTTGTAAAGATTACGTATTAAACGCAATGAGGGATTTGATTGCTAGCAGGTGGTTGCAAACGTTCGATAAAAATTTCGTGAAAACGCTCACAATGAAAAACAAAATCAGCGGGCTTTTCCTGATTGATGATGGTTTGCTTCCAGAAGTGAAAAAAAAGATTCAGCCCCGATCTAATACAAAATGATTACCATCTTTATAGAAATATCACACGACAGATTTCGCAAATCTCAATAGGACGTCTGGGTTTAATTATTACAATCGAATTTATTCAGAAAAATCTGTAAAATAGATGAGAGAACACGACAATGTGCTCTACTTCTAATCTGCAAAATAGCCAAAACTGCAACTGAAGATTGCAAACAGAAGGAGTTCACTCATCCTCGATACTCTCCATATTTGTCCTCGACAAATTTTAGTATCTACTCATGGTGTCATTCAATAATAATGTTAAATTGTGGGCTTGATTATATAGATACTATGAATGTATTTTGGAGTTTTTTTTTTTTTTTTTTTTAAATTGATGAGGCATCGACAAACTAATTGAATGATGGAAAAATGTCTTTAAAAACAACAGAAATTATTTCATTGATTATTTATTATTATTATTATTACTTTTTTTTTTTTTAGTTTTCCATGTTTCAATAAAATACGAAAAACAAAACTGTATTTTTTTTTTTTTTAAGGTTTTATTTAAAATAATATATACAGACACTTAAAAATGCCTATAATGTAAACAATTTCTTAAAATATACTCAGAAACTAATATTTTAATTATATAAAATGATATTTTCCGAGTGTCTACTTCAAAGAAGAAGAATTCGGGAATTATTTACTGTCTTTAAGTGGTTTAAAAGTTTCTAATAAGTTTTGAAACTAATCAACCAAATATCTTTTTAAAATAATAAATGTCTTCACAATAAAAGGTCTTTTGCAACATTGAAATCCTCCCCGTGAAATTAAATAATGTTTCTCCATACTGTGTTTCATAAAAATAAAGAACTTGGGAAAATATTTTCCGATGATTTTAATTGATATCTTCTAACTAAAAGAAAATTTCAATTAAAATTTCCGATTATTATTTAATGAAATGTATCACGCAATTTCATGAAATATTGAAAGGTTGTGAATTAATTAATGGTAATAATTATTCCTTCTGAAAAAAAGGTTATGTTTAAAATAAACGACAACGGATTAAATTATTTGCTTTTTTTTTTTTTTTTTTTTTTAAATGATGTTTAAGCGTTTTTTGTATAATTTATATATATATATATATATATATATATATATATTAATAAATAATGTATAAATAAACATATATTTTTTATTTATGTCAATTGTTTTTCTGCTTAAATATAATTTTCCCTATCTTATAAATGAACACTTGAAATTTTTGAAACAATAATAATAATAGTAATAGTAGTAGTAGTGGTGGTAGTGATAAACTTGTAGTACATAATGATAATAAATAACTTATTTTTTATATTTCTGATAAGTTAACTCTACCTACGAAATACCCTAACTTAGATTTTGCAATATTGTACATTCTTTTGAAGACATTCTATTAGAAGAGGCTGGTGCAAATCCATCAAAGGCGGAATATTCCTCCATGATCCTATAAATTAATACAACTGGAGATTTCCCAAGCGGTGGATCTATTTCTTTCACGAAAGATGAAAATTATAATGGCATGTCTTCTGACCAATCCTAGGAATAAAACATAGATTGCAATCAATTATTTATTGTATAATTCTAGTGCGACATTAAAACCGATCAACCTTAACTTCTGGAGTTAATGCATAATGTTTTAGCTGTGGAAAGATATTCTAAAAACAAAGTGAATTAAAAATGTTTTTAGAAAACAATCTTTATTATCAGAAGGATTTTTTAAAGAATGACTTTTATAGATGTTCAATGAAAAATAAAAACATTAGAAATGTAGCATGTCGCAAAAGGACTCCTTCACAACTCGTGAAACATGTCCTTTTGGACATTCAATTAAATCCTGTACAATTAAATACACAAAAGTGTCGTGGAGATTTAGATGCTAACACTAATATACGATTACAAAAAATATGATATGGGTCAAAAATATGGATTATTATTACTTTTTTTTAAAAGTATTAGTATACTATCTGCTGTAAGCATGGAATAATAGATGATGATACTCCAACCTAAACTAAACTCCAAATGTAACATGTCCAAAAGAACTCCTTCACAACTCGTGAAACATGATCCTTTGGACTCTCAAATAAATCTTGTACAATTAAAGACACTAAAAGTGTCATGGAGTTTTAGATTGCAAAAAATATCATATGTGACAAAAATATGGATTAACCCCTTCCGCTCCAGGCTAGCTGTAGTGTGAATATGTGAAATACTAGATTATAATTTTGAAATAATGCAATACATAACGAAGTAACAATGGAAAGCTGGATGTAGGAAATCAAAAGTCCCTTTTCAGTTCAGGCAGTTGCTCAAGACGTGCATCGGCAAAAGGATCGACATAAATTTCCAGTCACCTCTTGTAAGTGGTTCATCATCACTGTCATCGCTTTCGCCGTCTTCACTTGTTGTAAAGTCATCATTGGAATCTTCAAGTTCGTCATAATCGGAGATATAATCACTATCCGAATCACTAGAATCAGACATTATTCACGGTTTCAAACACCGGCAAAACACACAAAATCGAGGAGCTAAAATTGCACACAACCGCAGCCGCGAGAAATCACGAAACAACTGGCGTAGCCAAAACTAATAGGTCACCGAAACTACTAACGCCATTTAGTGGTCAGTAATGAAAATACAATTTCAAAATACCAAATGACAAATAAAATAACTCTCTCTGACACCACTACAACGTTGGGCTTATTGTATCGTATACTTTCTTTGAACGTATGCACGTACGTCCATGGTATTAATGACCATTAACACTAGACGTACGCACGTACGTCCCTGGAGTGGAAGGGGTTAATAAGGTTTGGCAGAAATGCATTAAATATAATTTGTAAGTTTTTTCGCAGATAGACAGATTTATGTACTTGGAACCTGTTCCTCGTGAGATAGTTCGTGAGTAGACCTTCCTGAAAATTCTTACCTATTGTATTGTCATCGAATCATGTCTAATTTTTTATTACAATCGGTTTGGTAGAATTGCATTACAAAATAAATTGTAAGATATGACGCAGGCAGAAAAAAGTTTGCTTAAGTGTATTGGGATGATAAAATGTGAATGACTTGCGTCTAAAATTTGAGAAAAATCGGTTCCATAGACATGTTAAAATGTGACTCGCGCAAGATTTGTCACATGCATACAGACTTTTGCCTATGGATCCTGCCACTGCGGAAAAATTCTTAGAATAATGTTTTAATGCTTTCCATGGATAGCATAGTCACTATTCTATTAATGTGTGAAAATGTTGGTGCGATGAGAATAAATGAAAATTTTATGGAGTAATGTCGACCGATTATGGTGCGTGAAGCAATACACACTACCCTAATTCATTTTTTTTCATGATTTATCTTGCGCAGTGCATACTTACATTATTGCATTGCAGAATAACGCCTCGGCTTATAAAATTGCTGGGCATTTTTCGGTTAAAAATTGATCAATTCTACCAAATTAGGATCTGTTTTCACAGTTTGCTTAGGTTTCAGCACTTCAAAACGAAAGACTCCTCAAATACACCATCAAACAAACAGAAGCACCTTTTTGGGGGTGTAGCCTTGGCTAAGCTGTATTTTATTTTGATTCATTCGGAAAGAGTCACTATTTTTTACGATTTTTGTTATCATAAAGGGCCCATTTTCATCTCCAGTAATCAAGTGATTAAAAAACGCTTCTTTATTATGCTGCTAAAGCAATAAATTGCATGAGGTCGATAGGTTAGTTTGTTTTATTCGGACAAGTTATGTGGAACCCAAACACCTGCTCTGCCTATTTTACCAATCTGCTGTAAATGTTCTTGAATGGTCAACCAAGGTTGGTTAAGAACGTTTGACAGTTCCTGGATTGTCTGACACAGATTTGCTTCCATTATTAGTCCTAATCTGTTAATTTTCTAAAGTTATTAAATTTCCTGATCGATACAAGTAGGAAAGATGACAGCTGACGGATGTAAATTTAGAAAACCATTCTACGGATGTTTAATGTACTTGGATATACATCGTAAATGTTTTTGGTAGCAACTGCTGGGTTACTGCTCTTTTAAAACACAAAAGGCATAAAAGCAGAATATCTATATATGGCCATTTCATTATAAATTACAGAAATATATTTTTGTTTTAATTACTTATTAGCAAACAAGTCACTCTAACGTTGGAATATTTTTGGTACAAGTTTGGAACGTTTGGTTTGCTACGTCAACTTGAACTTCTGTTACATTCATGACTGCCAATAGTGTAAATAGTAATATTGAGAACCAGATACTTTATCACATTAACTTATACAGGAAAGGAAAGGCTCGGGACGTGGAACTCGTAAATAGACTTAATTATACAATAATGCAATTTAGAATACATCAAAAATTTTCCTCACCACTGTAGCAGATTGTGCTACCACCAGCTGTCACTCAGAAACTTTAACCCTTCATAAAGAAGAACTGTCGTCGGCCGAAACACTATTTAGATAGCTTTCTATTAAAAGAACACTCCATCAAATTAAACATTCCGAGTGCTCCGTTAAGATTTTATTTAAAGTTTTTCCCTTAAAAAATCGATTCACTTTATTATATACCAATATACTTCTGCTAAAACTACTCACATTCCATTTCTACTCACCTTACGCAATCTACGTAGATTATTTTCTTAAATTGTCAAACTACCTAACCAATAACGATAAACACTCCATGCTAACCCAAATGCACCTCTACTCGACACTTCAACCAACTATCTCCCGCACAACATCGTCAAAATATCCTGGATCCAGCTAAAGACCTTCCCATTCTCAACCGAATATTTTACCTAGACTCGACATTATCACTTTAGACTACTTTCAATACTAAATTTAACTGGCGACGTTTACCATCTCAACCTAATATTCTAACTCACCACAATCATTTGCAACCTCTTCCAATATTGAATTCAATTGACGACTTTCACTTTCTAAACTCGACACCACTCATACCTTACAAGTTTAAATACTCAATAAGCTGATAAATAACGATCAAATATCGACCTTCGAAAATACGACATTACTCATCCGCCCCCTAATGTATTTAATTTTTTGCGTACATGAAAAGAAATTAAACGAAATAAATTCTGTATAACGTTTCTTCACGGTGCATGAGTATCAAAATGCATGAAATTTGTTAGCTGAGCAATCACTATCACGCACGAGTCACGTATACGGAAACTAAGGCAAAACATTTTATTGACTACTGCTACTGTTCTGTGTGAAATACAGAACGCATGAAATTCGAATGCGCAGGAATTAGTATCTGAATTATATATATATATATATTATGCGAAAAAAAATTGTATGTCACTTACATCTTCATTTTATGAAGATTTAAGAGATTCATTTAAGAATGATTTTTTCTATTTACATTCATTATTCAAAAACTTTATTTTCCCTTTCAAAATAAAACGAAAAATATTTGTTTATTCTACAAACATCAATGCGAGATTACTTAAAAAACAAGGATTTTGTAATATATTTACTAAGTCTATCTAAATTTCTTTTCTAAAAAAGAGAATGATCACAGGCACCCAACTTTAAAAATAAATAATCTTTTGTAGACATGAGTCGTGATCGGAAAGTTTGTAAAGATATCGTTACAAGAATTGGATATTTTTGTACCATGCGATTTCACGAATTATATAACAATCGTTTGTCATTAAAATAAGAATATAGTTAATTGCAGGTAACGAAAATGATCTAAAATATTATTTTCAACATAGCTAAATATATACAAGTGTATAATGATATCTTTTAAAACTGGTATTAATATTTTTCAGTTTTTCATTATTTGATTTTATGACTATTACTCAATAAACATAAAGCTTTAATTTCTTCAATTTTCTGAGTCATGAGTAAACCTATGTTATCAGAAAATTCGTTCAGTTGCGGGAAGACCTATACACGTTAAAAAAATTTCACACTAACAAAGAAACATTCAAAAGGTGTCGTCTTAAAAAAATATTGAAAAAAGTATTTGTGATTCTAATCTTCATAAAACACCAGAAAGTGAAAAAAATATATATATATATATCGGCTGAAATAATTTACAGCGACCACACACACAAAAAATAAAAAATAAATAAATAAAAATCAAAATCAAAATTCAGCATATTTGGTGATTTCACACTGCTAGGCGATTGATTTTGAGTACTTGGCGGAGAAGCAAAACACGGTTCTGTGGTAAGATAATTAAACAGTTTTAAGGACAGATTTATTTTTCATATAATTCTGGGGCCACGGTCAACCCTCTGTTTAAATATATTAATATAGTAAGTAATTTATAAAGAGTTCAGGATTCCTAACAAATTTTTTTTCAAATTATTTAGATAATTTCCCTTCGCTGCAGTCTTAGAAACTTATTAATCGTGATCACACTAGTTAAGTATCAACCTCATAAGAACCTCAAAATACGTTCTTTAATCACTCTAATAACAGACATACGTGCAGGTAAACTGCTAAAAATTTGAATTCCGTATTCAGAACGTCCCAGAAAGCGATATTATTAATTAAAAAAAAAAAAAAAAAAAAAAAAAAAAAGACGAAAATTTAACTTTAATATTAATTTTTCGTACGGGTTCATAAGAGAAATTAATTTTCATTTCTGAACAGTTTTCGTCGCAATGTTAAAGTATAATAAAGTATGCTTGCATCGATTGTATTCAACAGGAAAGAATATTTTCGCTTAATTTTTGGTAGCACCATATATTTTCAAAAGTTTTATGCAACACTTTGTATACTCAAATTTAGTTTTACATGAATGACACATACCACAACATGAAGATTAATTTCAGAAATTTGCAAGCATAGCCCACATTCATTAAAATGCTTTTGGGTAGCCCTGTACAAGATTAATTAATGATTTCCATACCACATTTTCACAAAACATGTTTTACGCATATAAAGAATATATGCTTATTTCAATTTTTATAAAGCAGCCTACGAATGATAAACTGTGACTACCAGAAATTTCGTCCATAGACGTAATGTACTTAAATTATTCTTGGATATACGTGTACACGAAGGATTACCTCGATGCCAACGAAAGATTTAGTATGCATTGGAATTGGATCCCTGTATAATACAGTTTTAGAATACTAAGTTCGGACCTCCTGCTACTATACGTTTCTGGGATATTTTAAAAACACACACACGCACACACACACACGCGCACACACACAGACAGAGAGAGAAAGAGATCAACAGATAAAAACATGTTTTGGTGTCTCATGAGATCTCAAAATGTGTAGATATATTTAAAAAAAAAGAAAAACGTTATTTCGAATATTTGACACAAAAACAATACCTTCTTTACCATATATGGGTAAGAGAAAGTAATAAAATATTCGTAATATTCCAAATTGTAAAATCTTTCCAAAAGTAAATATTAGACCTCGTAAAAAAACATGCCTGGAAACAAAATAACAGAAAAAAAATTGAAAGGATATATGACGTTGCGATCTTTCTATAAATTACAATAAATATAGTGTAGAAATATTAAAATGATAAAAGTTTATGAATTATAAATTTCAGAATACTTCGATATTTTGTAACGTTGTCACTATAAAAAAAAAAAAAAAAAAAAAAAAAAAAAAAAAAAAAAAAAACTTTTAAACTTTTATATTTATATTATAAAAAATATTTTGATGTAAATTTTATATTTTATAAACTTTATATCTTTAAAAAAATATATATGTAGGCATATTGAATTTTAAAACGTTTTCTCAATTATGTAAAATATCACTACACAAAGTAATTTTTTTCGTTAAAAAAATAAAAAGTAAAAAATCTTTATTGAATATATAAATTATGTAATGTATAAGAAACATAAAGATAAATGCCCACAAGAGAAAGACAACGAACTGGAATGTTTTGAAACTATATAAAAATATTTTTTTTTATTGTTCAAACATTTAGCTTGCATATTTTACCATTATTTTAAATTTTTGGGGTTTTTCGTTACTTGTGTTTGATATACCACCTAAATAAAAATTTTTAGTAGTTTATATATTGTGCAATATACTTTTACATCATAATTTGTATCTATATATTTACTGCAAATTCGTTATATGTTGTATAGATGTCTTTTTAAATAAGAACAATTGTGCGTATAAATGTGTGAATTTTTATCTAGAGTGTGAAGTTTTTTGTGTTAACTATTTCTTTAAAAATTAGACATTATATGGTGTAAAATTCTTTTTGAACGCGTAGGTTTGATAGAATTGCATTTTCATTTTTAAAGCATGGATAGTAATTTAAAAGCATACTTTTAGTTACCGGACACTATATGTAAACCGCTTAAAAGAACTAAATAATTTAACTTTTTATTTGATCAAAAACATTTACGAATATGTATGGGATATTCAAATATCTTTTTTTTTTTTATTTATTTATTTTTTTTTTTCGAATTTAGTACAGTCGGTAACAAAAGTATCTGAAAACTAGCAAAAAATCCTATATAAAGAAGTAGATTTAATGGTTTTTTGTTAAATAAATCCTTGTCAAATCATGTTCATAGACTGACTATGAACATGATTCGACAAGGATTTATTTAACAAAACAGTATTAACTCTACATTTTTTATATAGGAATTTTTGCAAGTGTTAGGATACTTTTGTTACCGACTGTATATGCTATAGTACGGTATATACGTGATATAACGTATGTATTATTGCAAATGTTATAAATAATTTGCATTAAAACAAATAGTTTCAATCCTTCCAAACCTTTAATGATGTCATTTTTACAACTCCAATTACATAGTAATGCGAATATATTTTTCAGGTTAAAATCTGTTACTATCATTCGTAGCATTATATTCGACCTTAAATTACATTATAAAAGATATTTTTGACATTAATTTCTATTTTCTTTGTAAAATGGCACACGTTTAACAAAAAATCCATGTACATCAATATGAAACAAAAAGAAAGTCCCTTTACACATAATATATGCCCACTTAAATTATTTTAGTCTAGCCGGCCTGCCGTATTTTACAATATTATCCTAAATAGCATAAATAATTATTGTGTATAATGTTATGTTACACAAAGTAATGGGAAAAATTGCTTTCTTTCTGACAGCAGACCATGAGATCTTCATTAGTTGATGAACGTGTATTACTTTTACATTGTTACTAGTATTCTTAGAAACTATAATTTTCTACATATCATGTAATACATTCATATTTATACAAATTTCCGTGTTCATTTATAAGATATAAAAAATAAATTCACTTACACCATAATTACTACACGGCTTAATCAATTTACCCTTAGTTTGTGGTACTTTGCAACATTATCCTAATTGTTTCAAGTGATTATTCTCAATAATGTAACACAATGAATAGAAAGGTGGAATTATCCATCTTTGTGAAATATGAGAACTTCATTACTTAAAGGAGATGTATGTTTACACCGTTACTTATACACTAATACAGGTTTTAATTTTTACTAATTTGTCGTAATTTTAGTGTAAGACACTAAAGCAAGTTTATTACTAATACAGGTTGTAAATTCCTATGTATCGCATTATACAATTAATGTATAGTAATTAAGCAGTAAATATTCAGCCTTTGCGTATTTTAGAAATCTTTTAAATCTGATATATAATAATTATATTGTAATGAGATATATGGTAAAAAATAAATAATGTTAAAATAAAAGAAAATAAAAATAAATAAATACATAAAATGGATGCTTTATTTAATGTTGTCCCTTGACAAATTAATTAAAATTATTTCATTTAAAATACTTTTTTTCTTGAATATTTAAATTTCAATAAACTTTTGCGCATCTTTAAGTATAAATAACAATCACGTTTTTTATATTTAAGTGACATAATCTTAATTTTTATAAATTGAACATTAATTTAAATGTATGTTTAACAAATAATCCACCCCTAATAAAAAACGTTGTTTTGAAAAATGTGCTTATTAAAAGCATTAATAATAATAATAATAATAATAATAAAATTAAAATAATGTCTAATATATAATGTCAGTTCAGCAAGCTAGTGATTTAATGTAACTGCTGCGTAATTTTAATGAAGTAGAGAAAAGCTCATTTTAAAATTTAAACATTAGATATAATTCTAAATTTATAAAATAAGCAGGAATATCACTCACATGCGTAATATTTCGAAACGAATAAACTTAGATAAACTTTATGAAAAAAATTCGTAATTGAGTGAGAAAAATATATTTTGCATTTTACCATTTATAATTTTTTTTAACATCTGTGAAAGCTGGTGGTTGAAAATAATGTAGCAAATGTTTCCCGGTGATTAGAGTAATAATAGTAATAAAAATAATTACCAAAATATCGAGGAAAGAAATATTCCAAACATAAGAGCATGGTTTTGCATGGAAAAGTTAGAGAGTCCTGGGATTAATCGACCATAGGCAACTACGGTAATAAGACGTGATAATTAGGGACTAATTAGAGAACTAGGGTGATTGTTGCTGAAATAAGTCAAATCTGCTGGAATAACGAAGTGGATTGGAGTTGTCGAAATCTACTTTAGTTCCCAACGATTTAGCATTGCGTAGCACTAGAACGATGTTAAACCCATCCAACCCAAAAAATTAGAACACATATGAAGACACCGGTTATAAAGTTATTAAGGTTTTATTATAATAATTTACAATATGTATATTAAATTAGCTGAAATATAAGTTCTTTCAGGAGCTCCACACATAAAAATTACTAAAATCTTACAAGTCAAGGTTATTTATTTATTTATTTTAATTTTTATTTTTTCGAAACTTGGCTTCTCTGCAATATTTGCCCCCAAATTCAATTACAAAAAAAATCTGGTCACCCTAGCATTAATGTACACTAGATTAGACTATTAGCTTAGTGGGGATTCTAAATTCCTTCAAATACCCATGCTTAATTCCTGATTTAAACCCAAAACACGAGATCTGAAAGAGTCAGCACTAAATATTCGACCACCAGATGAGCGATAACGAAATGAAAAATTAAAAGTAATATTAAGGATAATGAGATTGAAATTGTCAAAACTAAAATCTATTCTGGATTTTACACAAATCTTATAAATAGTTCTTATACAAAGTTATCTTTACATACTTATTTTTTCTTTTATCGGTATGATAGTTTGAAAGCCGATAACTTTGTAATACTATATATATTTATATATACTGTTGCGTACTTGAGGGATCGTAAGTTGTCCGAGAATAAAAGGCGAATCTTGAAGAGGCTGGAAACTTTATTTACAGAAAATTCGAGAAGATTACAGGCGTATAAACCAAGTATCAACTTCACTTTCACCAGTAAACCCATTTTAAATAACAACCGTCAACAGCAAATTCACAGCACAAACTGTATCAGAACATTAACATACAGCAATCGACTGAAATCGAAAGAGGATCAGAGATCTTTATCGTAAGGCAGATGGCTAGAAACTAACTGAGACCGACTGATTTAAAACCACTCCTTATATATCCGAATAGAAAAATGTAGAAAATACCAGAAACTCGCCAGCAATGAAGTTACAGCTTCCATACTTGAGATATCGATGACAAGGATTTTCTCGTCAAAGTTACAGAAAAAGTCACCAAATTTGGCACAAAATTCACTACCGGCATTAATGAGTCTTTTTTAACGGGTTTTTACGCTATTTCAATGCGAAAACAAACTACAAAAGCTGAAAATTAAAATTTTATCTCCTAATTAGTCCTCTTCGAATGAATTTACATAAAAATAACTACGAATTATTCACAAATTCGTAATACTGTGCCCATCTCAAGGACTGCACGTCCCGAACAGGACAACGCTTAGTCAGAAGGCGAAACTAAACAAACTATACAATCTAAAATACAAAAGCCAAGTTGCATATAACAATATAAGAGCAATACAGATTGCAAAATTAAGTGAGAAATATTTACAAAATTTACAAATAACTACAGTTATTTATGTGCAAATATTTATACAAATTTAACAAATATTTACGTTTCGAATTTGAACATTACCGTGGTATGTGGCCCACCGATCATAATCCCCTTCATCACCTTTCGTTTTGTTGAAGGTGTTTCATCAATTTTTACCACGACGTCATTCAGTCTTTTTAAGACTGTGTAGGACCTGTCCCATCTACACTGCAGCTTGGGAGAGAATCATTTTTGTCGAACAGGGTTCCACAACCAAACTTTGTCTCTTTTCCTTGACTTCATGTTGTGTAGCCTTTAGATCATACCTCGTCTTCATTTTCTCCGTTGCGATGTGAATCCATTTCCGAGAAAAGTTGTGTATGTCTTCAAATAGTGCTTGGAGATATTGGATGTACTCCTCGGGCGACGAAGGCGCATCTGATGGACGATCAAACAGGAGATCACATGGCAGACGAAGTTCGCGTCCAAACAGCATCTGAGCTGGAGTATAGCCGGTGGTTTCATGGGCTGCACTTCGATAAGCCAGCAGGAACAACGACAACTTCAAATCCCAATCTTGATGGTTCCTTGATACTAGAAGAGAGAGGTTATTCAGGATGGTGCGGTTAAACCTCTCGACCATCCCGTCCGACCTGGGATGTAAGGATGTTGTCTGGGTTTTGTCAATGTCGAGTAGATGGCACAGTTCTTTGAATACAATAAAGGTAAAGTTCATACCTTGATCGATATGAAGCTGTAGGAGTGTGGCATACCTTAACACCCATTGCTGCACTAGAACCTCTACGAAAGTACATGCTTCTTGTTCGGAAATGGATGCCCCTCAGGCCACTTGGTAAAATAGTCCATGACGACGAGGGTGTACTCAAATTCTCTGGATGTCCATGGCAAAGGACCCACGATGTCGATTGCGATCCTCTCAAATGGAGCTCACATGTTATATTGGTGTAATCTTTCTCGGCTTCGTTTCCTTGGGCCTTTACGTGCCATACAAGCATCATAGAATTTGCACCATTTCTACATGGCCTCCCTGGCCTTGCACCAATAACAGCCTTCTCGAACTTTCTGGAGAGTTTTCGTCATTACAAAATAGCCTCCGGTACAGCCACTGCGCAGCCGCTCTTGATCGTCCGGAATCTTCAATCTTGGTGGCAAGATCAGCCATCTGAAGTTCTGTCCATCGTCAGATTCTCATTTTCCGTACAATACGCCGTTTCTTACATGCAGAGAGTCCCAGAGATCCCAGTAACATTTCCTGATGGGACTAAATGTGGATATGTTCTGCCTGGTATGTCTGTTGCTGGTTTTCTCCTTCAATTGAAGTATTGGCTTCATGTCAGGATCTTCTAACTGGGCTTGTCTAACTTCCGCATCATTCCATGGATCTTGTTTCGATGACACTGAGACTATAGCTTGGTGAATAACTGGCTTTATCATCAGGTAATTCTCTTCGGCTTTCCAGCTGTACTTGCGATCATCAGAGCGTGACTCCCGCAAAATGGCATCTAGATTTTCATATCAATCTCCTTCCTAAAGACGTATTTCAAAGGTCTTCTGGGTTGTCTCTTTAGATTGATTTAACGGGCAGCTTCGATTGGTATGACTATCAACCCCAGCATTTAATCATGGGATTCTTCGCTTCCTTCTTACTCTCAAGACTGCGTAATATTCTGGTAAGAGCTGCAGTTTTATTGATCTCTTTAAGGTCCATCTTGAGAGTCATCCAAATTGACTGCGGTGCTGCTCGGGCAGTCTTTACGGGAGGATTGTTGGGCTGTTTAAATTTTCAGGCCATATATTAAAGCCGATTCCACATCCTTGACTTTGGGCAGTCTAAGTGCTTTTTGAATCTCTGGATCTCTCACGGCATTGTATTCTAGGGCCAAATCATTGCGAATTTCCGCGTGATAGTCCGATAAAGTTAAGCGTGAATGCCTCTATATATTTAATGCTTGTTCTTGTAAACTTTCCCCTGGTTTCTGATGACGTGACTTTAAATAGAGTCAACTGTATTCTTTAGACAATTTTTTTTTTCAAAAACGTAGCTACAGTGATTTGGTCAGGGCCTCGAAATTATTCCGTTCTTCCTTTGAAATAGTTCTTAATATATCAGCTGCATCGCTCCGTAATGATGCTGCTAAATGGACTGTCTTCACAGTAGAGTCCCAGCGGTTAGCTTCGGCTACAATGGAAAATTGTGTCTTATATACCTGCCAGGAATATCTGCCATCGTAGGGGGGTAGCTAAACTGATTCCTGATTCTGTATTTTTTTATCTCTTCTTTCATCTTCCTGAAGCATGGAAGTTAACTTTCCTTCCACTTTTCTCTTAAGATCTTCCTCTATTCTCTTTAAGTAGCTTTCTATCACTGAAAACCTTCCTTTCAGTTAGTGCTCTACATTTTCTTTTACTTTCTCCTGGAAATTATTTTCTGTATTCATAAATTTCTTTTCAATTTCACCCCTTCTGTTTTGCATCACTGCCAATTTACACTCTGTTGCTTCTTTCACTGTCGAAAGCTCTCTCTTCATCTCGTATTGATTAAATTTAGTTTCTTCAATCAACCCGGCTTCCATTTTTTCCTGAACTACTTTCAGTTCTTTCATTTCTTCACCTAAACAGGCTTTCATCTCTTTATTTTCTTCAATCAAATTATCTCAAATCTCATTTTCCCCGTTTCACTACTGTCTTTCATCTCTTTTTGACATTCTTTTATTTCACTTATCTGGGCATCTAATCCTTCCAGAAGTTTCTTCATTTCTTGCTCGTAAATCTAGTTATCACCATTCACAGACAATCCCATTTCTGACGCCAGAAATGCTGCGTACTTGGTGCTTCGTGAGTTATCCGAGAATGAAAGGCGAATCTTGCAGAGGCTGAAACTTTATTTACAGAAAATTCGAAAAGTGTACAGGTCTATAAACCAAGTATTAACTTCACGTTCACCAGTAAACACTGCTTAAATAACAATTGTGAACAGCAAATTTACAGTAAAAACTGTACTAGAACATTAACATAAAGCAATCGACCGCAATTGAAAGAGGCTCAGAGCTATTTATCGTGAGGCAGATTTCGAGAAACTAACTGAGACCGACTGATTTGGCGGAAAGAAACTCCTTAAATACCCGCGTAGAAAAATGTAGAAAATTCCAGAAACTCTTAGCCAATCAAGTTCCAGCTTCCATAGTTGGTATATCGATGATAAAGATTTTCTCGCCAAGGTCACAAAAAAGTCTCCAAGAAGCGAAAAAGTCACCAAATTTGGCACCAAATCCATTACCGGCCTTAATGAGGGTTTTTAACGGGTTTTTAAGCTATTTTAAAGCGGAAACAAACTAGAAAATCCGAAAATAAACATTCCATCTACCTGACTAAGCCTCTTTGAATGAATTTACATAAAATACGAAATATTTACAAATTTATATATACATATATATAAGAAATGGGCTTTGCTAAAAGGGAAAAAAAATCCATGAAAAAATTTATATGAAATTTTACAATAACGTAAATATTTCATACAGATTCTTTGTATTTCTTCTATAAGAAGCAACATTCTGTATTATGAAATGTAGGAATTTTTAGTATTACATAGTATATGCAAAGCATGTTTTTATTTCTTTTCACATACAAAACTAGTTATTATTATTATTTTTTTATTTATAATAAAATTTTGAAATTTGACATCGCAATTTATTTATTTCAAAATTTCGTTTATGTGAGTGATGTGTTTGTCACAGTCTGGCTTTGAAATACGTTTAAAATTTTCTTACTTAAATGCAAATTTGTTTCCTTTATATGACTTTTTGATGCTGTATTAAAATATATTCTTTTAGAAAAATAAAAGCTTGTATCATTAAAATTTAGGCTATGTCAACTGATTTATTTATTATTCAAGAGTATTAAATATTATGTAATCTGGAATAATCAAGTAGCTATTGTGTTACAGATTTCATGGAAAATTCCAAACTCATCTTTATATACACTGTAAAAAAATAGAAAAAATATACTATTTTAAAGAAAATGTTTGGCAGAAAATATCAGTATACTATGGAAAAATTGCGTTAACAGAAATATTCAGTAATGGAATGGTATAGAAATTATTCGTACATAACATATTTTTACCGTAATCCACACGATAAATAGACCCGCATTAACTAAAATTCTCTTGTATTATCAGCATGGATTGAACCGGGGCAACAACTTTATCTTATATATTTCTCTCTGTTACTTAGCTCTTCCTAAACGTGTTTCACACAAAATTTTACATATATAAAACTGAAAAAATGTGCAACTCCCAGATAAAATTTGTAACCACTGATATAGATTTTATCCAAAATGAATAAATAAATAAATAAATAAAAATAAATAAATAAAATAAAATAAAGTGACTTTTGACAGATTGAGATGCAATATTGCAGAAAATTGTTGTAGTTTTAGAAAATTAAATACTTCTGCATGAAAGTTACAGAAGTTTTCTGTTTTTAATCAAGATTTATTTTTACAGCATAGTTTTAGACGTTCTTTATAAAATTATTAGAAAAAGTCTTAATATATACTATAGAATTAAACTGAAATTATCGATATATTATATTTATTATTCTAGAGACACAGTCTCTCTCTCTCTCTCTCTATATATATATATTATAAAATCTGATGAGAACCAACCCATTGTAATATTAGGTATAATTTAATTGTTGCCAAAGAAAAATTACGAGTTCATTTTCTTTCGACATAAAAATAAATACATTAAAAAATTATAAAAGTTAAATTATGCATTTCACAAAAATTTTCGTCATTATCACTTTAAAAATTTTATGCACATTGATAAGAGCTCTATGATTCATCAGATTTTTCAAAAGATTTTTTTTTATCTTATAATTATTTTTATTTCATTTTTTAAGCACGCTTTTTATTTCCTAACTCAAAATTATTATAAAAAAAAAAAAAAAAAAAAAAAAAATTCGATAGTGTTTGTAAGTTTTTTTTTTTAATTAATTGTTTTTTCTCACTAATTGTAGGCACTACAATTGAACAGGAAGTTGAGGGGAGCCCCTCCCCTCCCTCACGCAGATTTCTATGTCAAATAAAACTATTCCTAAATCTGATCTAGATTATCTGATCTTAATTATTTTACCTTATTGATCTTATGACTTATTTTGCAATCTGTCTTTATAGTATTGAAATGCAGAATAAGAGAAAATCGTGTGAGTGACACAGCAGAGTGTTTTTAAGATACACAAGAGCCATATTCAGGTCTGTATTTTCATTTCTTAATTTTATTTTCATTTTTTAATTTTATTTTCAGGACAAAACGTACAGGTAAATATTCATAAAGATAGCTTTATGCCTGTCATTTTTTCTAACGTTTTAATCAGATTTATGACCACTATTTTTTAAAATATTTTGTTGCATATATTTTCGACGATTGTATAAGCTGAAAACAATTATCAAAGATTTTCCGGTATTAAGTCTAACTTGAAAAACAGGAGACTTGACACCTATGTTTATTATATTAATCGCAGACTGTTTCTATCGGCAGTTCAGTAACAGATCAACAGACCTTTTTATTGTAAGCAGTAATATCGATGTAGTGTTATAGTTCGATAGTTTCCTACTACAAACAAGTGGACGTTTTTATGAGTTTTCCCTACTGCATATTTTATGTATTTCTATTATTTATTCGAATTCCTCGTTTATATATATATACACCCACCCACACAATAAATCTTTATAAAAAAATATTCAATAAGTTCTTTCACGAATTACTTATTTATTCGTTCCTCTAAAGAATTGATTTCAGAATTATTGTTATTTTACTTGCATTGAATGAAGACTTTTTGTTTTAAAATTCGAAATGTAATACTGAAACTAAAGTATGAAATTTGAAATGTAAATGAAACTTCGAAGATATAATAACCATAGTAAAATATACAATGGAAATGATTGTGAAAAAAATCTTTGCTAGAATATTACTTTTTTACTTTAGTATTCTTTAAATTATTGAAGATCTAGAATAAGGAATAAAATTATAAGAACAATCATTTGCTTTCTAGCTTTTGATTTGAAGGCGATTTTTGAATAGCTTTTTTAATTAACCCATTCATGGTCACGCCATTTTTAATTTTTTCGTTTCAAAGCCATTTTAGTGTGATGTGTTTTATATATTTTTAAGTCATTAAGTACTAATAATATTACAAATTTATCAGAAATACTGAGAAACTGATTGTTTTCTATTTAGCAAATTCGTAGCAATGAATAAATGATTTAGAAGTAAAAAACTCTGACCGTGTATACACGTTCATGACCATGAAAGGGTTAATATAAAATTGGAATGTATGTAACATAAAAAACATTTGTTATTAAGACTATTATGTGATAAATGTCTTTTTTTTTTTTTTAATACCGATTATGAGATAAATAATTATTAATAATAAAATTTTTAAATCTGGATTTTTTTCCTTACTTTCTTTTCTTTCTTTCTTTTTTTTTTTTTTTTTTTTTTTGGCAAATAAATGCTGCTGAGATATTTTCAAATTCTACAAGATCTTATGTTAGCCAGATAGAAAATAAAAATGAAAAATAACCTTTTTTATTAATTATTAATTACACTAGTGATTACATAGTAAAAATAATTTACTTTTAAAAAAGGTGACTTTGCGCGATCAAAGTCAAAACGAAAAGACATTTTGCTGGATTAACGCATTAACGCAAAGTACTTTAATTAATGCCATTTTACTTTTCATACGGTGAAAGAAAAAAGAAAAAAATATTTGCAGTTGATTTCAAGTAAAACTTCTATTCAAATTAATCATAGAAAAATACTTTCTGAATATGTGCATGAGTTCGGAGTTTCCTCAAATTAGTTATTTAAATATATTTATAACAAATATTTCTTACTAATAATTCTTTGCTAAAATAACAGTGATATAATTAAATAAAGTTTGGCTTACCTGGGTTTTCACAGGTAATTGCAAATTCCATTGGTGAAGAAAAAATCTCCTTAATATGACTTCTGTATTAAAGACCAGCAACTACTTTTCCTATAATTAATCTTGATTAGAGTGAGAAATTCTTACATAATATGTAGATCTATTATATTTAGGATAATTCACTCGTTGCTAGGTAATGAAAGAAAGCCTAGATGTTTTTTACTTTAATTTATTCATCTTAGACAAAAGGAAAAAATTATGATTAAATATAATAAGAAAAATGGAACGTCAGTTCCGAATAACGAAAATTACATGATTAAAAAAAAAGAATTACAATGTACTTGTAGAGAGACGCGACACATCGTCACGTGATACGGCAGGTGCACCGAACAATCTTTTGGCGGGAAGTAAAAAACAAAAAAGAAAGTTCGGAACAAGAAAAATGAAAGTTAATAAAAGAATGTCTGAGATTAAATATCACAACACCCCCTCTTAAGCTCAGAAATTTTTCAATTGTTCATTAATGCATTTCTATGTCTATTAAAATCAGTTTTTGGTAGAGCTTTTGTGAGGGCATCGGCGCTCATTTCTTTGGTAGGTTTGTATTGAAGCTTTATTAGGCCTTCTTGTATTAAGTTTCGCAGAAGATGATATCTCAGCTGTAAGTGTTTTGTTTTGGACTGGAATTTTTCATTTTCAGCAATCTTGATGGTAGATTGGTTGTCCTGGTACAACACTATAGGACATTCTTGCGGCAAATTTAAATCATCCAGTAGTTTGTTGAGCCACTGTATTTCAAGTGCAGCACTCGCAGCTGCGACGTACTCAGCCTCTGCTGAAGACATGGACACACAGGACTGTTTCTTCGAAGTCCAAAATATTGGATTTTTTCCTATCTTAAATAAATTTCCAGATATAGACTTTCTATCACTTGGGTCATTGGCCCAATCCGAATCCGAATATGCTCTAAGAACAGGTTCACCAGAGTTACAAAGTTTTAATTTAATATCTTGGGTATTTTTCAAATATCTAATAACCCTTTTAACTGCCTCCCAGTCTTTCGCTCTAGGATTTTCGTTTCTACGGCTTAAGATGCTAACGGCAACACTTATATCAGGTCGCGATACTGTAGAAATGTAAAGTAACGCGCCTATAGCCTGTCTGTACATTGTGTTGTTTGGTAAGAGATTGTCATTATCAGTTAATTTTATATACCCTGGTTCCATTGGTGTGTCAGAGGGCCGTGCGTTATCTAGCCCAAATTTGGTTACAATGTCTCGTATTTTATTATTTTGATCAAGCGTAATTACCCCTTTACAAGGTCTTTCTATATTTATGCCGAGGTAATATTTGGCTTCCCCAAGGTCGGTTAATGGATATTCTTCCCTAAGTTGATTAATTAGTATGTCAATATCGTGATTTTTACCAGCTACAAGTAGATCATCAACATACACAAGAATGTAAGTTTCTGTGTTATCTTTGTTACGTATATATAAACACTTGTCATGTTGACTTTGTTTAAATCCTAATTTACACAATGTTTCATTAATTTTCAAATTCCACGCTCTAGCGGCTTGTTTCAAGCCATATATCGCTTTCTTTAACTTACATATTTTATTTTCTTCGCCCTGGACAACATAACCCTCGGGTTGATGCATGTATACATCTTCTTGCAAATTTCCATGTAGGAAAGCAGTTTTTATATCTACATGCCTTAGATTCAAATTTTTATATAGTGACATGGTCAAGAAACTTCTTAGAGTGGTATGCGATGCAACTGGTGCAAAAGTTTCGTCATAGTCCACCCCGTATTTTTGAGAAAAACCCTTGGCAACAAGCCTGGCTTTATATTTCTCGACTTGTCCTTGGCTATTGTATTTGGCCTTGAACGCCCACTTACACCCTACTACTTTGGTCCCTGGTTGAGCGTCAACAAGTTCCCAAGTATTGTTTTGTCTGAGTGAATTCATTTCGTCGAGTGTGGCATTCAGCCAATTTTCTTTTTCAGCTGGGTTTTGAATTTTTAATATATCATCAAAACACTTAGGCTCATCAATTCTTTTGTCATTTACTGCAAATGCAAATCTGTCGGGCGGAACACCTTTATTTAATCGTTGTGATCGTCGCGGCAGAGTTTGCGTGTCATCCGGACTATCGTTATCGCCCGCTATATCTATATTTGTATCAGTATCTAATATTGGTAATTTGGACACCGGAATTTCATCATTTGAATTTTCATTCTTAATTTGTGATGTTTCATTATTGTGGGATTCTCTATTCTCATCTTCCAAAAATTTTACTGTTCTGCTAATTATTACATTTTTATTATTTGTGCAAATTCTGTAGCCTTTGCTACGATTATCATATCCCACAAAAATTCCTTCTTGAGCGGTGCTATCCAGTTTTCCCCTATGTATTTTATGTACATATGCATATGCGCGACATCCGAATGTTTTTATATTTGATAAATCGGGTTTACGGCCGGTCCATTTTTCGTAAGGAGTTGAGTCGCATGAGGAGGTCGGGAGCCTATTTTGTATGTAATTTGCAGTATTTACGGCTTCCCCCCAAAAGGAATTCGGTAAATTACTGTCTTTAAGCAGACAGCGAGCCATTTCGGTCAGCGTACGATTTTTACGTTCTGCCACGCCGTTCTGAGCACTAGAGTAAGGAACGGTAAACTGGTGCTCAATTCCTTCTTTATTCAAAAATTCATTCACTTCCATACTAGTGTATTCACCCCCGTTATCGGAGCGAATTGCTTGCACTTTTCGGCCAAATTTGTTTGCGGTCATAGCCACATATTCCTTTAACTTAGAAAATACCTCAAACTTATTTCTTAGCAAATATATAATAGTATAACGACTGTAGTCGTCTATAAATGTAAGAAAGTAATATTTTCCACCTACAGTGGGGGTTTTCATAGGGCCACATAAGTCTGTGTGGACCAGTTCGAGTGGTACGGAGGCTCTAAATTGTGCAGCTTTGGGGTAAGGTGAATCAGTTAATTTTGACATTATGCATGTTTTACATTCAGTATTATGTTTGCAATCATTTAATTTTATACCCACAGCCATGTCCTTGTTACTAAATCTTTAATGTGGTTAGTATTTCTGTGGCCAAGTTTCACATGCCACTTGTTTATGCAATTTTCGTTATCACAAGTTTGTATTACAATGTTCGCTGTGTGTTTGTTTTCAGAATAATTTAATTGACATTCATATAAGTTATTTTTCACATATCCCTCAATGCATGTATTTCCCTGATTTACAATTTTACAGGTTTTATCATCAAATACAGCGATACAGCCATTCTCTGTTGCTCTTTTTATAGAAATTAAATTAGTTTCTATTTCAGGGACATAAAGAACATTTTTAAGTGTTATTTTGTTCTGTGTGTTTTCCGAATTTACGGTATACAAATCCACAGTACCGGAACCCAAAGATTTTAGCTGCGTGCCGTTCGCGATAGTGACGTTAGAAACGTTATTTTTAAGATCGCGAAATTTTAGTTTATCATTGCAGATATGTGAAGACGACCCTGAATCAACCACCCAATTTACAGTTTTATCTCCAACATAAAAAGAATACAATTTATCAGCTTTTGGTTTATTGCTCCCCTCTGCAATTTGAGCGCTATCTGGCTTCTCATTGTTCTGAGAGCATATGTTGGATCTGAAGTTGGGTTTTTTGTTGAAATTTTTACTGTGACTTTTAACAGCAGAATTATTTTTGTTTTTTAACTTATAACATTCTTCTATATTATGATTACTTTTCTTACAGTATTTGCAGAATTTCTCCGATTTGTTATGGTATTGGACTTTTAACGCTGAATTTTGATAAGTTTTGTTTTCAAGCCTTTTGGCATATTCATCAGCTAATTTGTTTCGTATATACTCAGGTGTCAATTGCGCTTCGTCTTTCGATTCGAGACTTGTTATGAGAACGTCATACGAAGGAGGGAGTGAGCATAGCATTAATGCAGCTAGGTGCGATTCATCTATGACTTCACCTATAGCAGTGAGTCTGTCGCGTGTTTTATATATATCAGCTATATGTTGGTTTACATCACCACCTTCCATTAATTTTATGGAATAAAGTTTCCTAAGTAAGAAAAGCTTACTCGTAAGCGATGATCTTTCGTGGACTTGGCGCAGAGCATTCCAGCACTCTCGTGCTGTATCTAGATTCATAACATACACGATTTGTTCGTTATCAATAAGTAGATTTATAATGGCTCTGGCCTTTCTATTTTTTGAACGCCACTGATCGGTTATTGGGTTGGGAGGATCGTCAGTAATGACTGTAAAAAGATCCTCTTTTTGCAAGTACATCTCAATACGAAACTTCCACACATTATAATTTGTAGAGTTCAGCGGTTCAATTTGTATATCTTTTGTCGCAGACATACTTAAACAAAATTTTTGTAATAGTTTTGTTAATATTTGTTCAATTCGTAAATATTCATTTAATATTTTAAATCAACACAGTTAGGATAAATAGTACTTGAAGAAGAAAATAAAATTAAATAGTTTTCATGAAAATAAGCACTTTTCAATACTTTCGATTTAGTGTCACTTCGGTTTTGAAGAAACAAAAACAAATATTTTCGCTTACATTTTCATTTCTTATTTATTTTATTATTTAAATGTAGCAATCTCTTCCAATGTGCAATGAAAAAAAACTTTTGAACTTTTGTCAAGAATAAATCTAAATTTTCAATTCAAAATATCAGAATCATAATCTCATAGAAAAATACTTTCTGAATATGTGCATGAGTTCGGAGTTTCCTCAAATTAGTTATTTAAATATATTTATAACAAATATTTCTTACTAATAATTCTTTGCTAAAATAACAGTGATATAATTAAATAAAGTTTGGCTTACCTGGGTTTTCACAGGTAATTGCAAATTCCATTGGTGAAGAAAAAATCTCCTTAATATGACTTCTGTATTAAAGACCAGCAACTACTTTTCCTATAATTAATCTTGATTAGAGTGAGAAATTCTTACATAATATGTAGATCTATTATATTTAGGATAATTCACTCGTTGCTAGGTAATGAAAGAAAGCCTAGATGTTTTTTACTTTAATTTATTCATCTTAGACAAAAGGAAAAAATTATGATTAAATATAATAAGAAAAATGGAACGTCAGTTCCGAATAACGAAAATTACATGATTAAAAAAAAAGAATTACAATGTACTTGTAGAGAGACGCGACACATCGTCACGTGATACGGCAGGTGCACCGAACAATCTTTTGGCGGGAAGTAAAAAACAAAAAAGAAAGTTCGGAACAAGAAAAATGAAAGTTAATAAAAGAATGTCTGAGATTAAATATCACAACAATTAATTGATAAGTATTATTGAAAAGATAAAGTTTTAAATAATTATAAATGAAATAATATGGTGCGTCGCTGACACACTCTTAACAGAAAAAAAAAAAAAAAAAAAAAAAAAAAAAACAGTAAAAATCATTGAAAATGTCGATAAATATACATAGAAAATAACTTATGTTTTCTAAAAGTACAGAAGTTTAGTTTAAAATTATCTCAATTTGTCAAAAGAAACATGGTTTCAGTACCCAAGATAAAATGTGTATCCATAGGTACTGATTGCGTCTGGTGGAACACAATTATTTCTCTTTTGCTTACGGGAAATTGGTTAACAAAGCAGGATGGAGATGTGCTAAGTAGCAGAGCAAATTGTGCTTTTGTGGTTGAGAAGTATTGTCATCGCTTACATTGCTGTTGGCTCTGGCTCTTTCCTGGCTGGTAGAATAGAAGAATTTTATTTAATACGATAATTTTTACGGTTCGCACTACCGATAAAATCAGTTGTGTGGGAATGTTTTCCGTAATTTTTTCTTAATGTATTTTTCGCGTAGCATACGGGTATTTCCTGGCAAGTATGTAGACAGGAGTTTTCTGTAATTTATAGGATTTTTTCATTTCAATTTTCTTTCTTTTTCACCCTGTCTCTCTCACTCTTTTTTTTTTTTTTTAACAATGCAGTACATTCTCTTACTCCAACAGTTAAAAAATAAATAAATAAATAAATAAATAAATGTTTTTGATAAATTATTTTTTTGTTGCAAATGGAGCTCCCCCTTCACTTAACGGCCCTCATCACTTACCGTCGCCGGAAGCCCGAGCCAATGTTATTCTATGGGGAAATTTTCTGTACAAATAACTTATTAACTATTACATATTTTTAAATTCTGTTTTCACATTCAAAAAATTCCCAACTGTTAAATTGACGAACCTTTTTTAAAAATGTATTTTTTAAATTTTTAATATTTTATTTTGAAATTGCAAAATGAAAAAAATTCACATATTGAAAATTCATATTTTGCAGCTTCAAAATAAAATACAAAAAATTAAAAAAAATACATTTTTAAAAAAGGTCCGTCAATTTAACAGCTGGGAATTTTCTGAATGTGAAAAGAGAATTTAAAAATATGTATTAGTTAATAAGTTTTTTGCAAAGAAAATTTTCCAATAGAATAACATTAGCTTCATTTTCCGGCGACGGTAAGTGAAGAGGGCCCTTAAACCCAATTTTCGTTTAAATTTAAGGCCCCTTGTCACTTTATTTCTCTACATTTATAAAACATTTATGTTTTTTTTTTTTTTTTTTTTTTTTTTTTAAATAAACAAATTGAATTCATACAAAAAAAAAAAAATGTTTGGTTTACAACAACTATTTATTATTATTGTTGCTGTTACTATTTCAATGCCAATATAAAAATAGGGAATAGTTACGACTATATATTTTGATGAAAAGGTGATCATTTAATTATTTTTATGTTCTTTAAATTATTAAAAGTTCAGAATTAAAAAAAAAAAAAAAAAAAAAAAAAATGGAAACAATTAGTGTTGTAGCTTTTGGTTTGAAGGAGATTAAAAAAAATAATATATAGAAGCCTCTTATTTAAAATAAGAAATAATATGCCTGTAAAATTAAAAAAAAAAAAAAAAAAAAAAAAAAGGAAAAAGAAAAAGAAAAACATTTATTTTGTTATGTCGATTATATATTAAATTAATAAATATTTTAAAATTACAGATTATGAATTTTAAATAGTTATTAAAAAACTTTTTTAATCAAGCACAAGTTTTTTTTTGCAAAAAAAGTTACTAAAATAATTTTAAATTATTTGTTAATTAGTCGGAAAACATAGATAAAAATGACATTACTGTTTTAGTAATTAAACTTTTTGTTAAATAATAATGATAATAATGATAATAATAATAATAATAAAATTCTTTTTAAAATTCGTAGTCAAATGAAAAAACGGAAGATATTTTGCTGGATTAAAGCAAAGAGCTTTTAATTAATGTCATTCTGCTTTTTATTCTTAGGAAGAAAAAGTAATAGATTATTTGTAGTTTATTTCTAGTAATATTTTTATTCATATTAATTGAAAAGCATATATATATTTAACAATAACGAAAAATCACGCAGTTTGCCTAAATTATTAACACATTCCACACAGTATGTAATCGTTACATTGTTTAACCTTTAATAAACTTTGCTTACGTGATCACATTTTGGATAGACAGAAGGTCAAAAGTAGAGATTGTTGTAAAAATTATGAAGATTGTTGTAAAAATTAAAAACACTTAGCACCAACAGAAATACAATTTCAGCAATATACAATTATACCACTTCTGAATATTTAAGTTCATCCCTGTAAATCTTAAAACTAAACATATCATAGTCTATAAAAAACACATAAACAATTGATGCTAATTTCAATATGATTTGTACAGTGCGATGATTCTCAAATTATGATTTTTATAAAGCCTCTTATAAAACACGATTCATTTGGCATTTTTTGGGTGCCTGTGCATAACCCAGTTGTGCTATTTATTTCATTTTAAATAGGAAATATGCCGTAATGAACTTTATAAAATATATCCTTTTAAAAACGTTCAAGGAATATGTAAGGACGCTAAAATTGGAGTGATATATAAATGGATTTACGTTGCACTAGTGCTACGCTATAGACAGTTTGCGACGGTTCTGGACTGACTTTTAAGGGTTGTTATGAGACAATACATCCATCCTCTACAGGTTGAGGGTTGAGTGGATTTTGCATCGCACTAGTGTTTTAGTTAGGCACCCTTGGTGTCTTTTTGAATTCGGCATTTATCGCCAAACGTAAACAACGTGCTGGACCTCTGTTCTATGAATATACATCCAGTCCCTGGAATAAACCTTTCCTGCAACAGACCGATGTTCAGGTATAAGGGTTAAATCTGAACACGAAACCACAGCAACACTTTTTTTTTTTTTACTTTTTATGATGAAAGAAAACATTTTTTTTTTAACTTACTAGAATAAGATAAGGTTCACTTCCTAACTACCTCATCAGTTATTCTTACATCTGGTAGGCCCCGAAAAAAAAAAAAAAAAAAAAAAAAAAACTACTAATTTGTGGTGCTCTTATTTTTAAAAATTTTTTCCCACATTTTAAAAAGAAACTTTATCAAGTGCTCCCTCCCCCTTCTAACAAAATATTTATTTTTTCCAATTGCTATGCCTCCTTTTATAGTGTTTTATTCGTTATGAACTTTCGTCTTGTTAAGCTGAAAAAAATGTAGCAGACTAACATTTTTTTTTTTTTTTTTTCCTACAAATTTTACAATTACTCTTTTCTTCTGTTAATTTTTTTTTTTTAAATTTGCGTTATTTATAAACCATTATGATTATAACAGAAAGTTATTAAAGTGTAGATATTTTTCAGTAAGTTTTGAGTTCCTCACTACCTATTTTAGTGTCTTTTCATGACTATTTTTGATGTGTCTAATTAGTTAGTGATATTGCGGAAATTTAATTTTATATATTTCAGATATTTTCAATTCTCCACCTCTATGATCAAACATGCACAAAATGGTACAAAAAATAAATAAATAAATAAATAAATAAATAAATAAATAAACTAAAATCTACAGTAGACACATTTGAGCAAAGAATGGTATGATTGTAATATGTAATCCTTAAGCATTCACTAGTGTTACACTGAAACCAAACATTTCACAATTTTTATGCAAATAATTTTTTTTCTTTATTTTATTCGATTTTAAAACTTTTTTTTCCTTTAAATTGTTCAGTACTTTAGAAATTTAATAAATGATGTTTCTGATTCGGCTTTTTTTTTTTTTTTTTAAGTCAAAGATCCGGGGTTCGACTTCCGGTCCAGGCATTATTTTCACTCAGTCGGAAAAATAAAATTTCAAAATATGATTTACTTCCAATCAGTTGATTGTGTGATTTTAATAAAAATTTTTATATTTAATATTTTTTCTTTTAAAGATGTCGCAAAATCCATCTCTCTCTATATATATATATATATATTCAGATTTTTCTTAAATATCTGTCAAAGTTTTAGCATTTTGAAGATCATGAATTTATGAAAAAATGCAAACTGAAAAAAAAGACACAATTTAAATATATCATACCTGTAAAAATTATATAAAAAGTCATAGTAATTGTTACTTGCATACATAAGTTTTTGAACAAGCATAATATATTTCAATTTATAAATATTAAATGGAAATATAAGCTTTAATATGAAACTTTCAATGGTGCTAATTCAATGGTTAAAACTCCCCTTAAAGACGAAAAAACTCTTTGCAGTATTAAATATACCCTAATTCTTTTATGTAGGTTCCAATAAATATCCATATATATATATATATATATATATATATATAATTTCAGTCTTTTCTTAAACATCTGTGGACGCTTTAGCAATTTGAAGATCATGAATTTACGAAAAAATGCCAACTGAAAAAACTCAATTTAAAAATTTCAAACATGTAAAAAAATACATAAAAAACCATTAGAATTGTTTCACCAATGTATCTTCCGTTGAACTAACATAATATAGTTCAATTTATAAATATTAAATTGAAATATAAGCTTTTATGTTAAACCTTCAGTGGTGCTAAATCAAATGTGCCAAGTGATCTTAAAGACGGAAAAACCCTTTGCGATATTAATATAACAGAACTTTTAAAATTTGTTAGATTGTTTTAATTACAAAATAAATGTCATTTTATAAATATAATAAAGATATGATAAAGTATATAAGTGCAGAGATATCATTCCAGATGTCATTAAATTTTAAGTTCCATGTTTCATTATTCTTTGCTTATTTGAATGTCATAATCTCTTTAAGTGAGATGGTGTTTTACTTAAAAATTTAGAAAATTTCACTCTGAAGAATATTATATCCGCTTATGCAATTGTAAAGGTTTTTTATGAGCATAATTTAATGCATATCTCATGGACATATTTTAAAAAATGGAGCACGTTTTGGGTGTCGTATTAAATTCTTTCCAAACGATTTAATTTGTTTTAGATTTGAACAATCAGAACTTGCATCTTTTACATAATTTTGCAATACTGTTGAATTCAAACCAAATGAAATGAGTTATATCAGTACATTAGTCAGTAACTTTATACGCTGTCTAGCAATAAAAATTCTGACATCTTCAAATTTACACTTTTTGTCAAATATCTCGAAAATTTCTTTATGAATCATGTTTAAGCTTTGAATGTGTAAAGAACATGTCATACCTCATATATTTCAGCAAAAGTTGTGTCCTGAAGAGGAAAAGGGATCTGTAAAAAATTAAACAACAAACAAAATGTTTTGAATTACCCTGTAAAAAGTAAAGCAATAAATGCGTTTTGGCTAAAGCATGTGGTTATGAAGATATGTCTCATTATATGTATTATTTTTTCTGGGGCTACCAGATATATTCATGGAAATATAACGGTTAAAAAAATTGCAAGCAAAATTTCCACTTTTTTATTTATAACACGTAGGGTGTCAAACCCAGTGCTCAGATACTTTTAGAAAATTTGACATAATAAATTAGACACAGCATATACTGCAATAAGAATGCAAAAATGTTCAATATCTTACGAAATATGAGCATTTTACTAAATAATTTCTAACTACACATGCGCTAGTTTTCAACAAAATTTATTTGCTTAATTTAGTAGCCAAAAGTATTGAGCAATTTATATAAAAACCCCAAACAAATACCAGGTAAATTCAAAAAGTTATGAAAGATGGAATGAGCAGAATTTTAGTTCTCTAAAAATAAAAGATAAAATATAAGGGGTTTTACTCACATTTTTAGTTTGATTCAATCAATTCCCAACGGTAATAGAGTATTTGCTGATTGTAAGTAAATATTGATAAAAACCCCTATCGTCTTTTCTTTTGATACGAAATTAAATTATGTGCATTCGATCTTTCATAACGTTTTAAATTTACACGATGTTTCTTTGTGGTTTTCATATAAGTTGCTCAATATTTTTGGCTATTAAATTATGCAAGTGATTTTTTTTTAATCTAGCGCATGCGTAGTTAAAAATAATTTAGTAAAAATTCTCATATTTCACAAGATATTTAACATTTTTACATTCTGAATGCAGTATGCATAGTTGCCAAATTTTTAAATTTTTAAATCTAATTTGTCACCACTATTTTTAAAAAAGAATACATATAACGTATATTTTCGACGATTACATAACTGTTAAATATTTATAAAAATTTTCCGGTTTGAAGTCTCCCTTGAAAAACGGGAGACTTGGCACCTACGAGTATGCTGTGTCTAATGTAGTATGCCATATTTCCTAAAAATGGCTTTGCATTGGGTGTACTACCCTAACTGTTATAATTGAAAAAGTGCGAAATGTTTTTGTAATTATTTTTAAAAGTCCGTTATATCTCCATGAAAGTACGTGGTTGCCTCATACTTTTTTTTTTTTTTTTTTTTTTTTTTTTTTACAGATAATGAGAGAAATCTTCATAATCACAGGCAACAGCTAAAACACATTTAAAGCATTACTTTTTACAGGGTGATCTAAAACATTTTGATCTTTAACATTTTATACTGGTTCCCGTTTTCTCTTCAGGACATAACTTTTGCTGAAATATATGAGGGATAACATGTGCTTTAGTTTTACCAAAGTTTTAAAATGATTTCTAAAGAACATTTTTAGATATTTGACATAATATCTAAAGTCGAAAATGTCAAAATACTTATTGGAAGATAGTGTAAAATGGATGTTCATTTAATAAATTTGTACAATATTTTTTTTTTTCGCATTAAAAATATTTCAATATAATACTCGTATTATATTGTTGTATTACATTGCAATATAAATGCCATATAATAAATGATGCATCATTTTTTTTTATGATCACTATTTCAAAGTGACAATAGTTAAAATTCTTAAATACGTAAAATATTACACACACAAAATAAAAAAAAATAAAAAATGTTATTCTGCCTAAAATATTTTTTTTTTTATCGAAAGTAATTCTAAATAACAATACTGATTATGTTCATGTGTTTGAAACATTTTATTTACTGCTTTATGAATCACACAAAAGTGTATTTGAAGTGTAATGTTTTAGTGACTTAAAAGAAATTTTAAAGATACATACAGTAACATTTATGCACATCGCCTCTTCATAGTAATTAATGAGGATTTAGTTAGGTGGTATACTTTAGTAGATAGAGTTGTATCATTATTTCATACCATTGGTAGTATCATTAGATAGAGGTTAAAATATATATACATATATATATATTAGGACCTTAAAAAGTGTAAAAAAGTATTTATTTATTTGTTTTTGTTCTTCATATTTATTCGAAGATTGATGGTAGAATCTTGATGTAAGCAAAAACAAAGACAGAACTCTATAAAATCCTTTCTTGGACAAAAATTATTGCATATATCATATAATGCTGTGCAATCAGATTAAACTAAAATATATCAAGGAACGCGGTAGCGTTCCGCCCCGCCAAGCTAAAACAAACATTAAAAGAGAAAGAAATGAAATTTACAAAGTAGGAAAGTCAATGGTGAACGCTACAAGTGTATATTTTGTCAACATAGCATCTCGGACTTTTTGACTACCTGTATCTCAGCTCCCTGATCCCCAAGACCTATGATTTTTTGCACAGACCTTAAGCATACCCTTAAGACAAAACATACAAATTTGCATGTCGCTTCGAATTAAGGGGCTTGAGTTATATAACTGTTGAAAACCCGAAATTTGCCGGTTAGATTCTTCTTCTTCTTCCTCTTGTAATTGTTAAGACAAAGAATGTTGACTTCGATTGAGCCTATAGTTTTGCAGCTAATGAGCTGAAAATTTGCATGGACATTCCTTCTGACCTGTACTAGTGCCTTTTGCAATCAAAAATTTTTTTGATCAATATACAGGGTAGTTATTTTCAATTTTGTAATATTTAACCCAAAAATTTCGTGAATTCGTCAAGAGATGGCGCTCGTATTCAATGAATTTAATTTTGTCATTTAATAACACATTAAATAGTAATAAATTCTGTTTTTCTTTTTCTTTCTCCTTTACTTTTTTTTTAACAAAAATGGATTGAAATACATTAAAAGACAATTTTTTCTTAAAATTTTTACAAGAAACATGTTTATTTATTTAAAAAAAGAAAAAAAAAATAATAAATTTGGATTTCGTAATAAATAAATGCTTAAAGAACGCGCTAAACAGACTTTTAACAAAAGTAATGTGGCTGATTAAATAAATGAGCGATTCGTAAACTTTATAAAATTGCGGATGATGAAAGAATACATATAATTAAATTCCGATCATATTTATATACGAGAAATAATATCATGGAAAAATTCAAATTTGTCATTTTTGTATTTCTATGAGTTTTGAGATCTTCTGAATTCATTTTTCCTTTTTTATAATAAAAAGGTTAACATGTATGCGTATCAGTGAATACGATAGCGTCTAAACGCTGCGTTTGATATGTATGCTGGAGGTGACCCACAACTAATGATTTTAATGATTTAGAACTCAGTTTTTTTTTTTCTTTCTAGCACCACGTTTTTATTAATTTCGATTCTTGTTCATTTGTTTATTTTTCCAGTACAAATCTTGCAATCGATTTTAACTAACTTTCCAACTAGCTAGACATTTGAAACTTACAGGATAGCTAAGAACAAGGTGACAATACATTTTTTAACACTTTTAGTCAACTGTTTCAGGTCCCTACTGCCTTCGGCAGCGTTTATATGATTCGACAGAAAATTTATTTAACTTATCTCCCGACTAGCTAGACATTTGCAACTTTAAGTATAGTTCAGAACACTATGAAATTGCATTTTTTAAATACTATTAGCCAACTATTTCGGGTTCCTGCTGCCATCGGCAGCATTACCAGCGCAAAGCTTGCAATCGATTTTTAACTAACTTCCCGACTAGCTAGGCATTTGAAACTTTCAGAATAGCGCAGAACACAGCGACAATACATTTTTTAACACTTTTAGTCATCCGTTTCAAGTCCCTACTGCCTTCGGCAGCGTTTATATGATTCGACAGAAAATTTATTTAACTAATTTCTCGACTAGCTAGATATTTAAAACTTTCAGAGTAGTTCAGGACACGGTGAAAATGAATTGTTTAATACCTTTAGCCAACTGTTTCGGGTTCCTGCTGCCATCGACATCGTTACCAGCACAAAGATTGCAATCGATTTTTAACTAACTTCCCGACTAGCTAGACATTTGAAACTTTCAGGATAGCTCAGAACACGGTGACAATGTATTTTTTAACACTTTTAGTCAACTGTTTCAGGTCCCTACTGCCTTCGGCAGCGTTTATATGATTCGACAGAAAATTTATTTAACTAATTTCCCAACTAGCTAGACGCTTGAAACTTCCAGAATAGTTCAGAACACGGTGAAAATGCATTTTTTTTAATACTTTAGCCAACTGTTTAGGGTTACTGCTGCCATCGGCAGCGTTACCAGCACAAACCCTGTAATCGATTTTTAACTAACTTCCCAATTGGCTAGGCATTTGAAACATTCAGGATAGCTCAGAACACGGTGGCAATACATTTTTTAACACTTTTAGTTAACTGTTTCATGTCCCTACTGCCTTCGGCAGCGTTTATATGATTCGACAGAGAATTTATTTAACCCAATTTCCCAACTAGCTAGACATTTGAAACTTTCAGAATAGTTCAGAACACGGTGAAAAAGCACTTTTTTAAAACTTTTAGTCAACTGTTTCAGGTCCCTACTGCCTTCGGCAGCGTTTATATGATTCGACAGAAATTTTTTTTAACTAATTTCCCGACTAGCTAAACATTTGAAACTTTCAGAATAGTTCAGAACACGATGAAAATGCCATTTTTTAAATACTTTTAGCCAACTGTTTCGGGTTACTGCTGTCATCGACAGCGATACCAGCACAAACTTTGCAATCGATTTTTAACTAACTTCCGGATTAACTAGGCATTTGAAACTTTCAGGATAGCTCAGAACACGGTGGCAATAAATTTTTTAACACATTTTGTTAACTGTTTCAGGTCACTACTACCTTCAGCAGCGTTTATATGATTCGACAGAAAATATAAAAGCAGTTTTTAAAAGAACTTTTTAAAAGAATTTTAAAAGCACTTTTTAAATACTTTTAGCCAACTGTTTCGGTTTACGGCCGCCATCGGCAGCGTTACCAGCACAAAACTTGCAGTCGATTTTTAACTAACTTCCCGACTAGCTAGGCATTTGAAACTTTTATGATAGCTCAGAACACAGTGACAATGCATTTTTTAACACTTTTAGTCAACTGTTTCAGGTCCCTAATGCCAGCGGCAGCGTTTATATGATTCGACAGAATTTTTTTTAAACTAATTTCCCAATTACTAGCTAGACGTTTGAAACTTCCAGAATAGTTCAGAACACGGTGAAAATGCAATTTTTTTTTATACTTTGGCCAACTGTTTCGGGTTACTGCTGCCATCGGTAGCGTTATCCGCACAAACCTTGCAATCGATTTTTAACTAACTTCCCAATTGGCTAGGCATTTGAAACTTTCAGGATAGCTCAGAACACGGCGGCAATACATTTTTTAACACTTTTAGTCAACTGTTTCAGGTCCCTACTGCCTTCGGCAGCGTTTATATGATTCGACAGAAAATTTATTTAACTAATTTCCCAACTAGCTAGACATTTGAAACTTTCAGAATAGTTCAGAACACGATGAAAAAGCACCTTTTTAACACTTTTAGTCAATTGTTTCAGGTCCCTACTGCCTTCGGCAGCGTTTAAATTATACGACAGAAAATTTATTTAACTAATTTCCCGACTAGCTAAACATTTGAAACTTTCAGAATAGTTCAGAACACGATGAAAATTCAATTTTTAAAATACTTTTAGCCAACTGTTTCGGGTTACTGCTGCCATCGGCAGCGATACCAGCACAAACTTTGCAATCGATTTTTAACTAACTTCCCAATTAGCTAGGCATTTGAAACTTTCAGGATAGCTCAGAACACGGTGGCAATACATTTTTAAATACATTTCAGTTCCCTACTACCTTCGGCAGCGTTTATATGATTCATCAGAAAATGTAAAATCCCTTTTTAAAAGAATTTTAAAAGCACTTTTTTAATACTTTTAGCCAACTGTTTCTGGTTACTGCTGCCATCGGCAGCGTTACCAGCACAAATCTTGCAGTCGATTTTTAACTAACTTCCCAATTAGCTAGGCATTTGAAACTTTCAGGATAGCTCAGACCACGATGGCAATACATTTTTAACACTTTTAGTCAACTGTTTCAGGTCCCTACTGCCTTCGTCAGCGTTTATATGATTCGACAGAAAATTTATTTAACTAATTTCCCAACTAGCCAGACATTTGAAACTTTCAGAATTTTTCAGAACACGATGAAATTGCATTTTTAAAAATACTTTTAGCCAACTGTTTCGGGTTACTGCTGCCATCGGTAGCGATACCAGTACAAACTTTGCAATTGATTTTTAACTAACTTCCGGATTAGCTAGGCATTTGAAACTCTCAGGATAGCTCAGAACACGGTGTCAATACATTTTTTAACACTTTTAGTCATCTGCTTCAGGTCCCTACTGCCTTCGGCAGCGTTTATATGTTTCGACAAAAAATTTATTTGACTAATTTCCCAACTAGCTAGACGTTTGAAACTTTCAGAATAGTTCAGAACACGGTGAAAATGCATTTTTTAAATACTTTTAGTCAACTGTTTCGGGTTACTGCTGCTATCGGCAGCGATACCAGCACAAACCTTGCAATCGGTTTTTAACTAACTTCCCAATAAGCTAGACATTTGAATTTTTCAGAATAGTTCAGAACACGGTGACAATAAATTTTTAATGCTTTCAGTAAACTGTTTCGGGTTTCTGCTGTCATCAGCAGCATTACCAGTACATATCTTTTTAACTAACTTCCCGACTAGCTAGACATTTGAAACTTTCAGGATAGCTCAGAACACGGTGTCAATATAGTTTTCGAGTTTGAAAATCATTTGACGACAAATGTTCTCGAATTTACAAATTTGTCCCCAGATGTCCTTAAATGAAAGCATAATTTAAATCTCTCCTCCAATGGCCTTACAATTTGAGGTCGCTGCGATGATTTGTCCTCAAACTGGGCTTAAAAAATTTGGTCGCTTTAGTTAAGCCCAGTAGCAACTTGAATATCACCAGAAAACACAGCTTAAATAACAGCTGACAACATATAAATCACAGCAGAAACGATACCACTGTCATAACATACAGAAATAAACTACAATTGAATGGTAGAGACTTAGTCAAGTAAAACTTTCTGTTCCGTAAAGCCTTAGCGAGAAACTCACCTCAGTGGTCGGAACGGGACTCCTTTTATAGCCTGCCATTAATTCTGAATTTTACAGTAACTTCCGTAATAATCAAATTACAGCTTGGACAATGGGTCTATCGATAATGAAAGTTTTTTCACCAAGGTCGTAAAAATAGTTTTCAAGGTGCAATAAAATCGCCAAATTCATCACCAAGTCCATTACGTGCCCTGATAAAGTTTGTTTTTAACGGAGAATGATCTTTTTTAACGCGGAAACAAGCTAGAAATGCGAAAAATTGACATTTTATAATATGACTAAACCTCTTAGAAAGAAATCACATAAACAGAACTAGTACTATTTAGAAATCTGTAACACTATATTTATATCTATGCATAACACGCACAGTTTTTATTGATCTGTTACACAAATATATTCATTATGCATACGTATTATATTTATAACAGCACATACATAACCTGCAAAAAGAAGTGATATCTCATAAAAAAAATACTATTGTAAAGGTTACTTCGCCCAGCAAAAACTCTTACCTTTCTGATGCATACGTATTATATTTATAAAAGCACATACATAACCTGCAAAAAGAAGTGATATCTCATAAAAAACAATACTATTGTGAAAGTCACCCCGCCCAGGAAAATCTCTTACCTTTCTTAAGCAGTCAAAAAAAGGATTGATATAAAATTTCACCGCCGCTTTTGAATCCCGGAAACTCAATGCCTAGCTTAATGAAGATCTGCCACTAACACTGCATGTATCTTTCTAATAAATCCTAATCTCTTTCAACATTCTTTTTTATCTGTGTTAGATTTTCGCTGCCTTATAAAGTTATAATTCAAAGTATTTTCACGGCGGGGTGCGTAATAATATTTTAATCTTTACTAACTAAATTTTTTATTAATTAAAACATATACGCAGGGGACGCACCCCACCGTAAAAATTCTTTAAATTATAACTTTATAATGCAGCGAAAAAACTAACATAGATAACAAAGAATGTTGAAAGAGATTAGGATTTATTAGAAAGATACATGCAGTGTTATTGGCAGATCTTCATTAAGCTAGGCATTGAGTATCCGAGATTCAATAGCGGCGGCGAAATTTGATATCAATCCTTTTTTTGGCTGCTTAAGAAAGGTAAGAGTTTTTGCTGGACGGGGTGACTTTTACAATAGTATTGTTTTTTTATGAGATAAATACGTTCTATTCATACAAATATCTTTATTTCTTTCATAAAATCGATTTTGTACGTTTCTTAATCGAATGGTATTTTAAAGTACCGTCACCCCCATTGGCCAAGTATTTTTTTATTTCAAGCTAATAGATGGAAAGAGCCGGGTTCGATCCGTGGTCCCAATCATCAAGCTAGCCGTTCGGTGTTTTCTGAAGTTTTCTCCGAAACAAGCATGAGTAAGGGCTAGGACCCTTTAGATAAACCAACATGGACAGTATTCCTCCTTAGCCCAGGTCCCAAGTGTCATCAGTTGGCCTTTACTCGAACACCAGCAGCAGTAGATAAAAGATTAAGCATAAACTGAAAAATGCTTATTCTATTTGTACATATATATAATATATATATACATATATACGCAATTATTATAATAACACAATAAATTATTTTTAATTTTCTCGTAAAATGATGCAGCATATTACACTCTTCATTACTTTAATATAATTCTCTAAGCTGTTCTGAATATACATATCTGTAATTATCCGTATTTATATGAGCTATAATTTGTTTTGTTCTAATTCAACAAACTTTTGAAACACATATTTTGAAGAAATAAACAATACTAAATTAGATAAATTATTTTAAAGCCATTTTTATTTAATTATTAAACAGTTGTTCTTAATATATTACTTACATTGTAGACTTACTGTAAACATTAAAGTTTTTACTGGTCATCGTTTAATCATGCAAGAATTGATGATATTGGAACTGTTTGGATCCTAAGTATCAAGAATTTGTTACCTTGCCATCAGCTTACCTTGCTTTCAATGGTTTTATTGACTCTTATTTTAAAAACTGCTCATTGTTTGCTGCTTTATTTACAGTTTTTTACTTTCTCTTACACATATATATGATAGAGAAAGTATTCTTTTTCGGTCAAATTTTCGAAAGTGAGTTTTTGTTATATTTACACAATTTCAGGTCCCTCGAATTCGAAAATCATGTTTTTAGCGGTTGGTCTGAGTGGGTCTGTGGTCCTGTCTATGTGTATTTGTCTGTTATCAGCATATCTCAAGAACAAATAGCAGCAGAAATTCGAAACTCGGTATTCTAACTATGTATCATATAGGGGTGCTATATTTAGTTTTCGTTGAGATCAAGCAAATGAATGAAGTACAGGGCCACCTAGAAAAATTGAAATTCATCACGTCTATGAGGGAAATTGCAGGTAAGTACTCTTATGGAAATCATTCATTATTCTTTTAAGGCTAGCAACATTAATAAAAAATAAAATAAAATAAAGTTGTTATTAAATAAAACAAAATCTTCTAAATTACTCTGAGAAGTTTTGCCCTGTTTGCTAAACTAAGTCGAATAAATTTGAGTAGTTCTGTATATTGTGTGTAAACTGTATAAACAAAATTGTGTATTTAAGTTTGTCACAGTAAAATGATTAATAACCCAACTGAAAATGCGTACTTCCAGCTATAACCCTAATAAATCCGATATTATACTGTGACTTAATTTTTTTATATTTTCAAGAAAGAGGATTTTTCAGCGATATAAGTATAAACGGCAAATATTATTAATACCGGAAACAGTAATAAATACATTTTATAAAAATGTAAATATTATTTACTTGACGTACAGCGATTACACCTCTCAAATCGATGATTTCATGTAACTAAGTTATCCAGCGACAACTTTAGAAAAATTATTTGAAAAAAAAAAAAAAAATATATATATATATATTAGAATGTTTCTTGTTTTTCAACTGATCTTTAAATAACACAATACAAATTATTATTTATTTTTACTTTATTTCATTCATATTGTTTTAAGTATAGCAGCGAATGTACCTGTATTTATAGTATTAAATTTCAGAGTAAGAGAATGTCGTGTGAGTGACACACCATATTATTTGTATAATAAAGATGAATTTTTAAATATATAATACCTTTTCTTTCTTTTTATTAATGAAATTAGGCACAATATTAAAACAGGATTCAAGGGGGACGCTGCCTCTCCTGACATAAAAATGTATGCCAATCAGAACTGCTTCTCAAACTAGCTAGGTGATATGTTTTCGAATCATGCAATTAACTTTAAACAAGCAAGCTTATTTTAATTTCTTAAGAAAAGTATTATTTATAAATGATTTGTACTAAAAAATAACTTAAAGACAAAAAGTTTGATTCCATGAATTAAAAGCTTAAAAACAGACTCAATTATTTAAGAGAAAAAAATTCCTTAACAATTATGGTAATTGTACATTATAAACAAACTTTGGTCTAGAATTAGTTTAAAAATCCCTTTTTGTCAAGCTTAAAGGCAGAGGTAGATTCTTTTACAAAAGTAAAGAAATATTAAAAAAGTAAAGAAATATTACATATGCATTAACACATATATAATCAATGGCTTTGCTCCCACCCATTGCATTATTCACGTCGCTATTCTGTTTTTAAGAAATTTAATTATAAACTACTACTATTCATTCTACTTCAAATTTTAGGCTAGATTTATTGGTCAGTAAATGATTCATTTTTTTTAAATCCAAGTTCATAATCATTCAGGAAATAGAGGCCATAAAGATATACAATTTGGGGACAAAACTTGCGATTTAGCAATAAAATTTGTGATTTGGCGGCAAAATGTGATAATTAACGACGAAATTTTTGACTTGGCGACAAATTTCGTTATTTCATGACAAAATTTGGCGAGCTTGGCGATGAAAAATGGCAGCTTCGACGTCATTATATTTTCTTTCCCCGTAACAACCTAATATCTCTTCACACACCAATGTCTCGTTTCTACAAGATAAATAATCTGGTGTGTCACTCACACGACTTTCTCTTACCCTGAAATTTAATACTATAAATACAGGTTGGAGATTAAGAGGTAAGATAACGAGTACTGTTATGTAAACCTATGTTAAACAATTCATATTAGGCTTCTGAAGAGTTTTATATGATAATTAGTTCTGTGTGAGGGGGGCTACCGCCCCCCTCAACCCCCCGTTTCATTAATGCACCTACATTTATATAGAATTTAATTCGGTTATTAAAAAATATTTCTCTTTTTAAAAAATAATTTATTAAAATTATTATTTCAAAAAAAATTATCTTTTATGATAAGGCAGACGATTTCCATATTAGAGAAGTAGTTTAACACCAAATATCCAAAAAAAGTGCATTTTATTCTCAATATATATATATTAAAAAAAAAAAAAAGTACGATTTTTTTTCTAAGTTTATTTTTCGTTAAAAGTAAAAAAAAAATCGATAACTTTGTTTTAAATTATCGCAGATCGATGGTTCAACCATTCGTTTTAAAGGTATTTCCGAGCTCTTTTGAAAGATACCCATCATGAAAATTTACTCCCCTCGAGGGGGGACTTCCCCCCCAGGGGGGGGGGAGGCGAGGCTCCTACATGCACAAAAAATTTTTCCCAGTTAACTGTCTCTATTACAAAAAATATATATTTGTTTCATTTGGTTTAGTGCAGTCTATAGACGTTAAACTCTATTTTCCTGCAATTTCCCCCATAGACGTAATGTATTAGAATTCTCTTGGTTGTCCCTGTACACAAACCATTTGCTTGATCTTAACGATAAGCTTACTGTAGCATCCCTATATGATACACATTTAGGATACCAAGTTTGAACTTTCTGCCATAATTTGTTTTTGAGATATGCTGATAACAGACAGACACACAGACACACACACACACACACAGACACACACACAGACACACACACAGACACACAGACACAGACACACAGACCATTTGCTAAAAACATGATTTTCGTATTCAGGGGACCTCAAAACATGTAAATATAACAAAATCTCGCGTTCGAAAATTTGAGCCTAAAACAATACTTTCTCTACCTTATGGGTAAGAGAAAGTAAAAATCAAAGGAAGCTGTAAAGTATTACTCAATTTCAGTATGGTCAATTTCAATCGTAAATTTTAAATTCTTGCGTAAATCGGCGTACTAAACTATTCACTACAAACGATATTTTTACCAAGACTAAAGTATTATTTTAATTTTATAATTTTAAATGATTTATCAAGGGAGGCATACTATTGTAACATTCGCAGCTATCGTAAATCACAAGTCGGATCCTACACAGACTAAGAACATAATTCGATAAGGATTTATTTAACAAAGCAGTATTAAGTGTACAGTTTTAAGACGGGGATTATTGCTAGTGCTCGGATACTTTTGCTGCGGAGTGTACGATCCGACTTGTGATCTACGATAGCTGCGATTGTTACAATAGTGTGCCTCCCCAAAGCTGTTACCATGGTTTTTATATTTTCAGGAATCTTTTTACTTTTTCGTACCCATAAGGTAGAGAAAGTATTGTTTTTGGGTGAAATTTTCGAACGCGAGATTTTGTTATATTTACACGTTTTGAGGTCCCTGAATACGAAAATCATGTTTTTAGCAAATGGTCTGTGTGTATGTCTGTGTGTGTGTGTGTGTGTCTGTGTGTGTGTGTGTGTGTCTGTGTGTCTGTCTGTTATCAGCATATCTCAAAAACAAATTATGGCAGAAAATTCAAACTTGGTATTCTAAATGTGTATCATATAGGGATGCTACAGTTATCTTTTCGTTAAGATCAAGCAAATGGTTCGTGTACAGGGACAATCAAGAGAATTCTAATACATTACGTCTATGGGGGAAATTGCAGGAAAGTAGAGTTTAACATCTATAGACTACACTAAACCAAATGAAACGAATAATTTTTTTTTTGTAATAGAGATAGTTAACTGGGAAAAAATTTTTGGTTATGTAGGAGCCTCGCCTCCCCCTCTGGGGTTAAGTCCCCCCTCAAGGGGAGTAAATTTTCATGATGGGTATCTTTCAAAAGATCTCGCCAATACCTTTAAAATGAATGGTTGAACCATCAATCTGCGATAATTTAAACAAAGATATCGATTTTTTTTACTTTTAACAAAAAAAAAAAAAAAAAAAAAATCACTTTTTTTTTTTTTTTTTTTTTATTGAGAATAAAATGGACTTTTTTTTTTTTTTTTTTTTGAATATTTGGTGTTATACTACTTCTCTAATATGAAAATCGTCTGCCTTATCATAAAAGATAATTTTTTTAAATAATAATTTTAATAAATTATTTTTTAATAACCGAATTAATTTCTATATAAATGTAGGTGCAATAATGAAACGGGGGGTTGAACCCTCACACAGAACTAATTATCATATAAAACTCTTCAGAAGCCTAATATGAATTGTTTAACATAGGTTTACATAACGGTACTCGTTATCTTACCTAATTATCTGCAACCTGTATTTATAGTATTAAATTTCAGGGTAAGAGAAAGTCGTGTGAGTGACACACCAGATTATTTATTATCATTTTCACGTGACGTAAGCATCAGATTAAAAATTTAAGCAATTAAAACTATAGAAAAAAGTAGGCTTCATCACAACTGACGAAAAATCACTTTTTTACTTTTAACTTTTAAGCAATTGAAGTTATCGAAAAAGTTTAAATACAAAAGTTGTTCTTTAGGGAAAGGCGGCAATTCATCTGATTTGAAGTATTTTCCTATTTACAATATTAAAGAAATTATGGGCAAATGAAAATTTCCACCCCCCACCATTTTCACCCCCTTTGAGCTGAATGTCCCATCTACGAACTCGACGAAGATTTTTACTGTTCTGACAACATATACCGAGCTGGTTAAATTTGAATAAAAATTACTCCAGTTTTCGTGTTCGTAACTTAACATGGGAAAAAGTGTTATACATATGATTATACTTTTGAACTGAGGGTGTTTTGTTCTAGGTGTCATGATCGGTGAAGATATAAAGAAATTTTCCAGTCGTATCATGAGAACCATTGCAATAAGTAGATCTCCTACAAGGAATCTACCTAAAAAACAGGCAATAATTTCTTAAAATCTAATTGGGTCAATAAATAATAATAAGAAGAAGAAATTGTAAATATGTGTGTATTTAGAATTTCCCTACAATTATAAAGGAAATAATGCTTTAACTTTTACAACATATTTATTAAACCATACAATTCGAAATCACTGTGATGTTATGTATTTATTTTATACGACATGTAATTTTTAGGGACTTCTGTATAACCTATGGACTGTACACTTTCCGATCTATGAAATATATGTGTTGGATATATATTTCGTTTTGTGTTAATTCTACTTCAATTTATATATACTCAGATACTGTAATTTGTTTCTCTTTAGGGGGAGATGGACATAGTTTTTTTTTCTTTTTTTTTTCTTTTTTTTTTTTTTTTTTTTTCAATATAACACTATGCTTTATTTCTTAACACACAACTAAATCCACTTGAAATGGTAAATTTGAGTTAAAATAAATATTGAAAAAGTTATTAAAATTATCTTTTTTTTTTAATATATAGGTAAGTGCACCTGTGATTGACACTTTTAGAGCAATCTCTGATGTTTTTAATTTTCTAGTCATCAGAAAATATTTTTAGAAATCTTAAGTTAGTACATATGGTATGAAAGACATTCAGAACCACATATATGTTAAAATATATGCATTTGATAACAATTATTTTTTTTTATGAATTTTTATTTGAAACCCATTCCATGTTCCAGTAATTGACACTGTCAGTTTTTCATTTTATCAGTAATTGCCCCCCCCCCTATGTTCCAGTGTTTGAAACTACTAGTTATTCATTTTACCAGTTATTAGCACCCTATGCTCCATGTTTGACATAAAATGTTAAAATTCTTCTACGTAATTATATATGATTTTATTATTTATTAATTATTTCGGATAGATGTCAATTACTGGAGCATGCCAATTATATATATATATATCTTTAAGAAATATTTAGATTACTTTGCAAGCATTTAGTAAAATGCAAATTTAAATGTTACATTAAAATTAATGTGACAACATGGTTGATAAAATAAATTAAAAATGAAATTTTAGACATTAAAATATTATAAATACAATACTAAAGATGTAATAAAATACTATTAAAATATTATAATGCTCTTTAATTATGTTCCAAATAATAATAATAATAATTATAATGATAATAGCAGAATATTTCAGTTATAATGAAATCAAATGAATAACATTTAATAATAAAAATTATTCATTAATTATTAAGTAATTGTTATTATAATCTTTATGTATTTAGTATCTAAACTAAAATTAAAAGAAGGAGTCAGTAATTAACCACGTAACATCGATATATGAGTTTTTATATTGTGATTCAACCTTTAAGTGTGGAGATGTCGAACATACGCTCATTTTTTAATCTTAAAATAAAC